>JAEQBH010001536.1:0-254998 GCA_016808115.1 Tetrastigma voinierianum
ACCAATGCACGAAGCATCCTTTATACATAGCATACTCTTTCACGTGGGTATCGTCACAGTGCTAACCCGGCATCCCTTCAGCGTTCAAGCTAACCGACATTTAAATACGTCACTGAAACTTCATTCCTTTCACGAGTAACTTGGTGAGTGGGAAGCTATGACGAAGCACTCTCACAAATCTTATAATGCAGGCTGAGCCAGCTTCGCCTCCGTTACATTTTGAGGTAAATTTCGAATTCACCAGCTGCTTCTACGATCTGGCGAGGATCAACTCTTGTATACCCTCGCGAGACACAATGGCCTAAATTAGAACTCTTTGGCCAATCACATTTGGGGCTTGCCATCTCAACTTCTTTCCTGTAACGTCTCACCAGACTATTACCAGTGTGGTTCATGTTCGCATTGCATCGCTTAGAATCTGTTGGGATGTCATCGATA
The DNA here is from genome assembly GCA_016808115.1 of Tetrastigma voinierianum. NCBI lineage: Eukaryota > Viridiplantae > Streptophyta > Magnoliopsida > Vitales > Vitaceae > Tetrastigma > Tetrastigma voinierianum. The sequence continues at coordinate 439 of JAEQBH010001536.1, forward strand.
AAAGCTAACAACAAAGCCCGAATCGTCCACATGAGGTGGAAAACCCTATTCGTCAAATCCATGAATCTTTGCTTGGGTGCATTAGTCAACCCAAATGGCATGACCAAAACTCATAATGACCATATCGGTTCTAATCACGGTCTTCGACACATCTCATTCCTTACCTCGATAATACCACGATCGTAGGTCTATCTTCAAAAGACACATTCAGCTCAGCGATCAAAGATCCTTCAATTCACCGACAATGGGTACTTGTTTTCAACGTCACCTTATTGATCTGCGAATGTCGATGCACATCAGTAGGTGCCATCTTTCTTTTCACAACTAACACGGGTGCACCCGAGGGGATCTGTTGGGTCGGATAAATCCCTTTATCCCCAAAGTTGTGCGATTGACTCTTTAACTCGCACCGACTCCGTTGGAGCCATCTTTTGTCTGGTGCCCCTTGACATAAGGCTGATTCTGGTACAATTTCTATGGCCTGGTCACCTCTCTCTCATGTGGAATACACGGTAACTCTTCGGGGGAATACATCTGGAAATTCCACTTGCACCCTGCGGGATCTTTTCTACATCGACTTGACCTCTCTTTGGAGTCGAGTATCAAAGCAGAGATGTCTCATCCTTTCCTCTATGTTCTTTCTAGCTTGCATAGTGGAATTGACGTGGAGCAACACACTTGATCGATGCGCTGACACTATTACCTCGATTTGCGGTCGAGCATTTCAACCTCACAGTCTTTTGTCCCATAATCAGCGATGGCTCGTTAACTTAGACAACCAATCCATGCACAGAATCAAGATCAAATTAGGAATGGTAAGGTTATCAAATCAGCCCGAACTCACTGTTTGACATAACAATGGAATTTATTTCTATATGTTATTCACACTAACGTTGTGCCCAAATGGATTCAGTTACATGCATGTCATATGCTAATTCTCCACATTGTGGGACTTTGTCAAATACATGCTCCATGCACACATATGAATGAGTAGATCCGGGATCCAGTCAATGCATGCATCTATATCATATAAAGAAAATATACGCCGGCTATAACCTCGGGAGCATTACGATCCTCACGAACCTTCATAGCATATGCTCGTCGCGCAGTGGCGTAAACGCCAGGGCGATCATTCAGGCACTATGCCTCCTGCGTCTATACTAAGATGGCGGGCCACTCGACCCCTACCACGTCGTGAGTCGAAAGTGGTGTCGCGAGATCTTCCTCACGCCCACTTCCTTGTTGGCTTCCATTATCCTAACTCTTGAGGACAACGGTAGCTCAAATGCTTCAAAGGCTTCCACACCGAAAAACACCTCTGTCACTATCACGCAAACTCCCCAGAATGCCTTATAGCAGTGAGGGCATTTAGGAGCCCTCTCAGGTCTAGCGGGAAGCACCTCTACACTCGTGGTCTGTACGGACCTTTGCCTTCCTTTTATCGTGGCGTAACTATATTGTGATTATTTGCGGAGATTCTCTGGCCTCTTTTTCTAGAGGAGGAATGACTCCTACGGCTCTTCTTTTGAAATCTTTCTTTATTGCTCGTTTCTAGTCTCTTTACTTTCATTGCGACTTGGACAATGATAAATCCCTTGTTTGGAGAGAAGTCATGGGTGCGAATACCTGCGAGTGGAATCATGCGGAGTCCGTCCTCAATTGCCTGCGCCAAGAAATGCCTCGGTGAGGACCAATTCCGATGCATATTTACTAAGATGGCTAAATTCTTTTTCATATTCAGCCACCGATAAGCTCCTTTGCTTCAAATTTAGGAACTGTTTCCACTTGGAATCCCTATACATTTCGGTAACATACTTTGCCCTGAACTCTTGGACAAAGAACTCCCAAGTCATGGGATTTGGAATCGCTTGAACTTGACGTAGTTTCAGCAATCATATGCCTCACCACACTGTGGATGAGGCGCACATAATGCTCTCGATCGGGAGGACATCTTTTCTTCTAATACCCTTTTCTAACTTTTCCTAGCAAAATTCGACTTTCTCGACTCTTTCCGTGCTGAACCAGTGATTACCTGCTCCATGTCTTCTTGCGTGATATTGGAGCTTTAGGAGGAACCATTATCCAAAACCCGAGCCGTGTTGCGATATTCTCGGCAAGGCCCCGATTGGGCTCATTAGGTACGTACTTTCAGAAGGTTCGGCCGGTGATAGCAGCGTTATAGCGGGTTAGCTGCCGGCGAGCGAGGGAAGAGATCATCTATGGAAAACACGAGGACATCCACATCGGGCCCACACATTGCTAAACATAGGCTTTTCTATCATATATACTCAGAGCGCTAAACCTAGGCTTTTCGAAACGCCTAAACCTAGGCTCCCGATACACGCTAAAGCGTGACGCCCCAACTTCGGCATAGAATCCAGTGATTACTTCTTTTTTTAAAAAAAACTTATAACCTTTAACACATATTCATATAATGTTAAGCGATTAACTTGTATTACGATACGTAGCGGATTACAAAATATAAATACCGGCTCCAAATAGCAAAAATGTTCAACATCTACAATATTTACATTGGTTTACAAAATCTCATATACAAAATAGACACAAAGGTCTTCCGATTGAACTTTTATGGATGTGTGGCCTTTATTTGCTGATGTGGATTGCCCGTTCTCGATTTCCTCATACACATGCTAACACGGTTGTTACGGAGTGCTAAGCTTTACGCTTAGTAGGAATATGACTTCTATTAAGAGTCACCACAATTCGATACAAATGCATATCACACATATAACAGTTACAGATTCTTATCATTTCTCATATATATACTTATCATAACCAGTTCCATTTCTTATCATCATCCATATATTTTTCATGTCAACTTGTATTTTACTTTAATTCTTGTATGCTTGTATACTATCATCACATAAGCAGTCTTGCTCTTTACCATATAAATATCATTATATTCTCTACATTTCCTTTGCATATACACGTCATTTCTTTTATGTTTCATGCACATAAGCCTTAGAAGTGGATACGAGGGAAACCATGAGAACTGAAGGTCTTTACATTATCATTGTGTGAGACAATGTACTATGCTCGGTAATATGATGCAGAAGATATCATCACTTGTGAGAGATGAAGTGACCATCCCTTCTGATGCCGTTAATATGATGCAGAAGGGTATCATCGCGCCGAGCGGTGATGCGGTGCCGATAATATGATGCGAAGGTATCATCAGCGTATGAACCGGTGACGCCATCGCGAGTGCGGTAATGATACCGGGCATCAGCGTATGAGCATTGACCATTCATGAGTGCCGGCTGTGGTGACGCTCGGGGCCACGATCCAAACGGGATCTATGTCATCGACAACGTGGCGGGAATATCGTATATGTATGTTGCGAGAAGCTGTTTTTCCCTAATAGGCATCGCCATCCCATCCACCTAGGGTTCTGCGAACGACTCGATATGTATTTTGAACATTATATCTCTTATTCACAGGAATAATTATTGTTATTCGGTATCATATAGTATATATATATATATATATATATATATACTCATATATATATACATATATATACTATCATTTATTCATATCTTTGCATTTTTATATCTCCATTATATGCATAAATAACTATGCTTACCATGTATGCTTCCGACTATTCATGAATTCATAATAGGCATTCATGCAATGAATAGCCATGATTCTTGTAGTGCCTACTGTTTTCGTGTTTTCTGGAACTAGAATGAGTTCAACCTTATAAGGCTTTCTATTTTGGATTCTTGACTCGTAGAAGCTTTCCATAGGAGTCAAGAACACACCAAATCGGGTTGGCTTGAAGGAGTTATGGCGTTCAGTTTGGTCATCTTGCGATCGATCTTGACGAGGCGGCACGGGCGACGAGCTGAGCTGTCATGGACGAAGCTCGCTCTAACACGCAGTGCAAACATCTACTATCCTCAGGCATATGAATGTATTCTTGACTCAATGGGCTTTCCGCGAGTCAAAAACACCATCAGTTCAAAGCGAAGGAGTTATGACCTTAAGTTGGAGGTCATCTTGCGGTCGTGCGATGGCGACACGGGCGATGAGCTGAGCTGTCATGGGAAGAGCTCAGCTCTAACACCTCGACATCTACTATCCTCCTCAGGCATATGAATGTATTCTTGACTCAATAGACTTTCCATAGGATTCAAAGAACACCCAATCGGAGTTAACGAAGAGTTATGACCTTAAGTTGGAGGTCATGCGCGATCCAACCTTGACGAGGCGACAAAACATCTTGAGTGACGAAACGCGTTTGGCGAACTTGTTTGATGCGTCGCGTTTGACAACGCGTTTGGCGAGCACTGTTTGACTAAATTTGTTTGGCAATCGCGTTTGGCCAGTCTTGTTTGTGAAACCTTGTTTGGCGAATATCTTGTTTGATAGTATTTGTTTGTGGTACTATTTGACTAATACAATTTGACCGTCTTGTTTGACAAGTGCTTGTTTGGCAATCTTGTTTGTGATCTTGTTTAGCAGTACTGCCAATGAAACCTTGTTTGTGAAGTCTTGTTTGAGTCTGTTTGTGAGTCTGATTGTGACCCTTGTTTGGCTTGACCTGTTTGTGACCTTACCCACGTTTGTGACCGGAGTAAAGACCATAACTTGGTCTACAAGAGTCCGAATTTAGAAATTCAAAAGCCTAACATCAATTTCATTGATGTGGCTACAATTTCACAGAAGGACTTACTACCAAATTCTCCTTATTTCTGACCCAAAAACCCGTTCTAAGATCCGGATACTGCATATGGTCGACAATAGGGAATTTTTAAGGTTCAAGCTGCTGACTAGACCTTCTGAAACACATATTTAGGGCCTTAAAGCTCTTCTTAACTCAGCTTACAAAAAATGAGTTTAGGAGTTCCCAAACGGAAACCATACGCAAGATGAGGGTTAAACATGTATCCATCTTGTCTAGACCAAAAACTAGACTTCCATACAACCCAAAGACATGTGTCGTACACCTAGTTTACATACACATATTCATGGTTCCATACTTTTCTATACCAAATCATAGTTCCATACTTTTCTATACCAAATCGCGGTTCCATACAACCCCAGGCGTAATGTCCGGTACAGCGTGACACCCTTTCTACGTCCCGAGCCGGTTGGCGAGTCGAACCAAATCAGGGATAACAAGATCCACTAAAGCGTGACGCTGACTCGTAGGATGTCGAGTGAGGGTCACTCTTTTATCATACCCATAACCTTTACACTTGCATATTCATATGTTAAACAATTAACTTGTATTACGATGCAGCGCTTTGGCCAGTTACAAACTCTTATATACAAGCTCCAAATATGGAATGTTCAACATTCTGATATTTACATTGGTTTACAAAATTTCATATACAAAATAGACCTAAAGGTCTTCCAGTGGGCACCTATTGATGTGTGGCCTTTGGCTTCTTGATAATGGATTGTCTGTCTCTGTTTTCCTCTTACGTACCTACACAGTTAATTTAGTGCTAAGCTTTACGCTTAGTGGGAATGTGACTTCTATTAAGAGTCACCACACTTTTATACAAATGCATATAACACGTATAACGATCTGATTCTTGTCATTTCTCATATATACTTATCATAACCGATTTCATTTTATATCATCTTCGGATACTTTTCGTAGCAATCTTGTACTTTTACTTCTTGTTCTTTGTAGCGTATACTATCATCACATAGCGATTTTATGCTTCCGTATTCTCTTCATTTCCTTTGCATATACACGTCATTTCTTTTATGTTTCATGTGCATAAACCTTAGGAGTGGATCTGAATACTATAATCCATGAGGACGAAGGTGCTATATACTATCCATGAGGGCCCGTAGGTGCTGTAATATATTATACCCGAAGGTATCATCACTGTCCGAGACAGTGACCTATTCCATGAGGGCCCGGAGGCGCTGTGGTGACCCTTTCGGGGCCACCTGATCCAAACGGGATCTATGTCATTGACCCAAACGGGGTCCCGATTTCCTAATATAACCGATTATGTTGCACTTCTATTCTTCCTAATAGGCATGCCCATCCCTACCGTGCTCCCAAGTGCATTAATCAATATGTATTTTATGTTCAAGATACTCATATTCCTATCAATATTGTCATTCGGTAATCATATATATATATACAATCAGTTATTCATATATTTACATTTTTCATACTTCATTATATGCATAAATAACTATGCTTACACCTGCATACTTATGAGCTATTTATGAATTCATATTAGGCGCTCATACAAATAACTATGGCTACTTGTACCGGCCTAATGTTTTCTGTGTTTTCTGAACTAATATGAGTTCCAATCTTATCAAGCTGTTCATTGATGAATTCTTGACTCAATGGCTTTCCATAGAGTCCAAGAACACTCAAATCAGAGTTCAAACGAAGGAGATATGACCTTCCAAAGTTGGAGGTCATGCGCAGTCGCTTGACGAGTCGACCTGAACTCCACGAGCTGCACCGGCGACGAGCTCGCCTAAAACCCGGTCTGACATCTAATATCTTCTTAAAGCATATGGATGGATTCTTGACTCAATGGGCTTTCCATAGAGTCCAACACCCATAATTAGGGACTAAACAGCTGGAGATATGACCTCGAAGTTGGAGGTCATCATGCAGCTCAGCCTTGACGAGTCGACCTGGACCGACGAGCTGCACTGGAAGTGACGAGCCCAGTCTAACACCTCGGTCTGACATCTAATATCTCCCAGGTACATGGATGGATTCTGACTCACCGGCTTTCCATAGAGTCCAAGAACACCCAAATCGGAGTTCAGACTAAGGAGATATGACCTTCCGAAGTTGGAGATCATGCAGTCGGGCCTTGGACGAGTCGATCTGAATCGACGAGCTGCACTCGGCGACGAGCTCAGTCTAACACCGGTCTGACATCTAATATCTTCTCAGGCATATGGATGGATTCTTGACTCAATGGGCTTTCCATAGAGTCCAAGAACACCCAACGGAGTTCGTATCGAAGGAGATAGTGACCTCCAGTTGAGGTCATGCGCATAGCCGCCTCGACGATTGACCTGGACTGACGAGCTGCACTGAAGTGCTCGGTCTGACATCTAATATCTTCTTCAGGCATATGGATGGATTCTTGACTCAATGGGCTTTCCATAGAGACCAAGAACACCCAAATCGGAGTTCGTACTCAAGGAGATAAGGACCTTCCTCGTTGGAGGTCATAAAGTAGCCACCTTGACGAGTCGACGGACTCCATCGAGTCATGACCAAGTGACGAGCTCGCCTGTCAATCCCGCCCCATCTAATATCTTCTTCTGCGCATATGGATGGATTCTTGACTCAATGGTCATAGAGTCCAAGAACACCCAAATCGAGTTTAAACAAAGGAGATATGACCTCCGGGTTAGAGGTCATGCGTACTGGCCTGACGAGTCTGGAAGCTCTTCAGATCCGACCTAATTCCCACAGATCTCGACGACTTCTGTGTCCCCGCCTGACCCCACAGACCCGACGACCCTGGCCAGATCTAATCTCACGTAACTTAATTCTTCAGGACCTGATCTATTCTACAATCACGACCCCACAGATCTAATTCTTCTCAGACCCGACGACCCTACAAGGCTCCGACGACCTCCTGGCTACAAGATGACCTCTATGGTCTGTTCCTGCACCCATTCGACTGCTCGTATAAAAAAGACCATAACTTGGCGCTCCACTGAGGTCCACTAAGAAATTCAGTGCCTAACATCAAGTTCATTGATGTGGCTACAATTTCTAAGGAGGACTTACTCCAAATTCTCTTTATTTATGGTTCAAAACTCGTTCTAAGGTCCGGCTAGTTAATCTGAATTTCACAGAACTGGACCTCACCAGATTTAGCTGGGCTGGACCTCAGTAAAAGGGGACTATAACTTAGTCTACAAAGGTCCAAATCGAGAAATTAAAAGCCTAACATCAAGTTAATTGGATGGCTACAATTTATCAGAAGGACTTACTCATATTCCTTTACTTCTGACCTAAAACTCGTTCTGCTGTCCGGCTACTGTATATGATAAAAATAGGGAATTTTCTCGGTTTAACTTGTAACTCGACCCTTCCTAAAGCACATATCTAGATCCCAGCCTTTCCTCAACTTAATCCTAACAAGAAATACATTGGGAGTTTCCAAACCCGAGGACATGTATATTCATACAGATTCACACAGCCCATACAACCAAAAAACATGTATCCGTTATTCATACTCAAATTCCATACCCAGAATCTTCTTCTTCTTCTTCTTTTCTTCGCATTATTTCTCCTTCCGCCACTGTAACAAGATATTTCTTTTCGGGTCTTATCCTTATTTCGATCTTATCCTTTATTTTACTTTCATCCTCCAACTCTTATAATATTTTCAGAACCAATTTATAATATTTTTACAATAGCCTCAAATCTTTCTTTTATTATTTGTAATTTAACTTATGCATATTCTACTTTTGTTTTATCTTCTTATTTTATTCCGAATAAATATACTCTTTACGCTTAATATAACCCAAAACATGTTATAAAACCGTTAGGGTATAATTTTGTGGGGTGTTACAACTCTCCCTTAAAAGAATTTCGTCCTAAATTCATACCCGATTCGAAGAGTTGCGATATCAGGCTCATAGTTGCTCTGGCCCTAAGCAGCTTCTTCTTCACCACATGGTGTTGCGAGAACTTACTAATGGTACTTGTTTGTTCCGAGAACTGTTCACCTCTCGAAATGTAATGGTCTTTTGGTCCTCATCATATGACAAATCTTCTTGTACTTGTATTTTTGCATTCCAGAGGGTACGCGCGCACTCACGAGCGGTATCTCCGGGCATCGACACATGAAACACATCAGGTAATTTGGGCCAACTCGTAGGAGTGCCAATCGATAAGCCACGTGTGGCCAATAATGCTCCAAAATCTCATATGGCCCTATGAACCTTGGACTCGCCTTGCCTTTCTCGACCAAACCCAAGCACTTCTCCACACACACTCACGGCACACCTTTGTCCCACTTTATATTCAATATCTCTCCTCTTTAGGCAACACACCACTTGTCTATCACTAGCCGCCTTTAACTTCTCTCGAATTACTCTCAGACTTTCTTCTCAGATCTTTACTATGTACGACCTATCGGGCCGTCATTCAATTCTCGTCTGCAACACAGATTCTACATTTCCGCCATACAAAGCCTATACGGTGCCACCAACGCTTGATTGAAAACTATTGTTATAGGCAATTCTTATCAACGTGGAATATAATATATCCCAACTTCCGAAAATTCCATAACACAACCTCGAAGCATATCTTCGAGTACCTGAATCAATCTCTCTCGACCGCTCATCCTGCTTGCGATGGAATGCCGTGCTGGGTTCAGCTTCGTGCCTAAAGCCGACCAGAATTCCTTTAACCTTGATGTAAATCGCGGATCTCTATCCACACAATAATAACTAAGACACCATGCAATCGCACAATCTCATCTACATATAACTCATTTGTCGATCCATAGAATAGTCAATCCTCGACCGGTATAAAATGGGCCGACTTTAGAGCCTATCTACAATCACCCAAACAAGTCATGTTTTCAGCGAGGGGAACCCGACACAAAAATCCATGCAGGCGTTATCCCACTTCCATCGAGGAATTGAAGGGGATTTAACAAACCTCAAGGCACTTGTACCAAATTTTGACTTTGTCGACATCGTCAAACACTTAGACACATATTCAATATATCTCTTTATTCTTTCCACCAATAAAACTGTCAGTCCTCGGGTAATATCTTATTCCCTTTCTATGCATGGTAAATACCGCATTATGAGCCTCAAATAGCAACTTTTTCTTTAGCTCTTTATCATCTGGCACACATAATCTTATTCGAAATACAAACTTCCAGTTCTTTCTAAAAACTCTAGCCTTGTCACCATCTCTAACCATCTCTGTAAATTTTTCAGAATCCTTTCATCATTTTCCAAGCATCTATAATCATTTTCTTTAAACGGTTGCGCTTCTAATTGAGCTTAACATAGCTCCATCATCACCTAATCTCCAATCACTCGTGATCGTAGTGACATTGCTACCACTGTTTTTCTGGCTTAAAGCATCGCTACTATATTAGCCTTTCCTGGGATGGTATTCCATGATGCGCGCTATAATCCTTAATAACTCTAACCACCTCCACTGCCTCAAATTTAACTCTTTCGAAGTTACAAGTACTTACACTCTTCTTATGATCGGTGTAAATTTACACTTTTTCCCGTATAAAGTAGTGTCGCCATATTTCTTTAAAGCAAACACTACCGCAGCCAACTCTAGGTCATGAGGATACTTGCTCACGTGGGTTTCAAATCACCGACGCATAGCTTCACTACTTTCCCATCTTCGCATTAATACGCATCCTAAACCAATGCATGAAGCATCACCATACATGGCATACTCTTTTCCTGAGTAGGTCATGGTCAATACTGGAAAGTTTCAACCAAGATCCCTTTCAACTCGGTTTCAAAACTATTCGACATTTTGTCTGTCCACCAAACTTTATTCCCTTTCTTCCTCGAGTAACTTGGTGAGCCGGAGAAGCTATGACCGAAAAGCCTCTCACAAATCTTCTATAATAACCGGCTAAGCCTGAAGAAACTTCTCACCTCGCTACATTTCAGGTGATTTCCACCACAACCGCTTCCAATCTTAGCGTGATCAACTCTTATACCCTCGCAGACACAATACGGGCCTAGGAATGAGACTTCCTTTAGCCAAAATCACATTTGTCGTAGCTTAGCTATTATAACTTCTTTCTTAACGTTCTAAGACTATTCTCAGTGTTGTTCATAAGTTCCCAAAATCCTAGAATACACTAGGATGTCATCAATAAAAACCACAACAAATTGATCCACATGTAGTCTTAAAACCCTATTCATCAAATCCATGAATGTCGCCGGCATTAGTCAACCCAAATGGCATGACCAAAACTCATAATGACCATATCTGCTCTAAATGCGCCTTCTGCATCTCCTTCCTTTACCTCAACTCGAGCACACCCGATCGCAGGTCTATCTTCGAAAAGACACCTCGCCTTCAACCGACAAAAGATCTTCAATTCTCGCAATGGGTACTTGTTTTTCACTGCCACCTTATTAATTCGGCTGATAATCGATGCACATCCGCAGTGCCATCTTTCTTTTTCACAAATAAAAACAGTGCACCCCCTAAGGGGACACACCGGGCCTGGAGCAACTTTATCTAAAAGTTCTCGCATTCGACTCTTTATCCTTTCAAATTCGTTGAGCTATCCCCAGACGCGCGCCCTTGACATGTGGGACTGCTCCCCGTACAATTTCTATAGCTAAAGTCCACCTCTCTCTCATGTGGAATACCCGGTAACTCTTCGTGGAATACATCCGAAATTCCCTTTACTACTGGATCTTTCTTTACATCAACTCGACCTCTCTTGGAGTCATATTAAAGCCAAGAATGTCTCACATCCTTCCTCATAATTCTCCTAGTTGCGATAGTGGAGATGACATTAGACATTACACTTGATCCAATGCCTTGTACTATTACCTTCGCTTGGGTCGTAGCATTTTCAACATCATCGTTTTTTGTCCACAATCCACGATAGCTCTGCTTGAGCCAACCAATCCATTCCTAGAATCAAGTCAAACTCTCTAATGGTAAGGTTGACAAATCGCCAGAAACTCTCCGGTTTGTATAACAATGAAGTAATTTCCCCTCGTGATATGCTATTCACACTAACGCGTTGTGCCCAACGGACTAGTTACATGCATGTCATATATGCTAATTTCTCCTTTCGTCGGGTACTTTGTCAAATACATGCTCCATGCACACATAAGGAATGAGTGATCCGTGATCAATCAATGCATGCATCTCTATATCATATAAAGAAATATACCCGCTTATAACTTCTCAGAGCATTCGATCCTCACTTGAGCCTTCATAGCATATGCTCGTGTTTGCACGTAGGCATGATCTACTCCATCAAGCCTCGACACTATGCCTCCGTCCCTAAGGGCCGAGATGGGCCACTACGACCCCTACCACGATCACGAGTCGGAAGTGGTGCCGCAGATCTTCCTCTGCCACTTCCTTGTTGGCTTCTATTATCCCCTAACTCTCGGGGACACTGTGCTTTCAAATGCTCAAGGCTTCCACACCGAAAACACCCTCCTGTCAATATCCTGCAAACTCCCAAATGCCTTTTTTTGGCAATGAGGGCATTCGGGAATTTCTCCCTGTCCAACTGAAGCACCTCTACCCGGTACTCACGCGGTTACATCGGGACCTTGCCTTCTACCCCCTCGGCGAACTATATTCCTCGATTGAGTTGGAGATTCTAGCTCTTTTTCCTGAGAAGGACGAAGCTCCTCTAGAAAACTTCTTCTTGAAATCTTTCTTGTTGCTCTCAAGCTTAGTCTCTCTACTTTCATTGCATTGGACCAACTCGATAAAAATCCACCCGCTTGGAGAAGCCATAGTGCCAACAATTCTCGATGGAATCATGCACCATCCTCAAATTGCCTACACCGAATGCTCTGTGAGACCAATTCCTCGTATATTTACTAAGATGGCTAAATTCTTTCATATTCAACCCAATCGATAAGCTCCTTTGCTTCAAATTTAGAACCTAAGCTCCAATTTGGAACCTTGTACATCTCAAGAACATACTTTGTCCTCGAATTGACAAAGAATTCTATGTCGGACTTGGAATCCTTGGACTTTGAGTGCCTAGTTTCCACCAATCATATGCCCCACCCCGCAATAGTGAGACCGCACATGATGCTCTCTCGACGGAGACATCTAACCTCTTCTAATACTCTATCTAGCTTTTCTAACTGCATTGCTTTCTCCGACTCTTCCATGCTCGACCCATGGAATTCCTCCGCCCATGTCTTCTTACTCGTGTCTATTGGAGCTTTAGGGAGAGGTCAATCTATCCAAACCCTAGCCATGTCTTGCGATATTCTCAAGAAGGCTTCGTGGCTCATTAGGCTACTACTTTCTCGGGTTGTTCGTGGCTGATAACCCTTGCTCCACTGGGGTTGACACTCTCGCCAGCCTTCTTCGACGATCCATCTATACAAAACACAAGGACATCCACATCAGGCCCACACATTACTAAACACAAGCCATTTTATATACTCTATTCCAGAGCCACCTAAACTTAGGGGTTTTTTCCGTAAACGCCTAAACCTAGCTCGATACCACTAAACTGTGACATTCTTTCTTCCGATCCGACCCGGACAAGGGTCCGAACCAACCGGATGCTCGATAACACTAAACCCGTGACGCCCCAACTCGGCATAGAATGTCAAGTGAGGGTCACTTTATCATACTTATAACCTTTACACTTGCATATTCATATAATGTTAAACAATTAACTCAATTACATTCGTGAGCGCCGGATTACAAAATATATATACAAAGCTCCAAATATGGAAATGTTCAACATTTACAATATTTACATTGGTTTACAAAATTTCATATACAAAATAGACCTAAAGGTCTTCCAGTGGGCACCTATCACAGGTGGCCTCACCGCCGATGTGGATTGTCTCTGTCTCCTCTCAAGCTTCCTCTCTCTCGTACTCACGGATTAACACCGTGCTAAGTTTACGCTAGTGGGAATGTGACTTCTATTAAGAGTCACCCCACTTTTATACAAATTCATATGACACATATAATGCTATTTGCATTCTTGTCATTTCTCATATATATACTTATCATAAACCAGCTTCATTTTATATCATCTTCCGTATACTTTTCATGTAATCTCGTACTTTTACTTCTTGTTCTTGTAATCAGATACTATCATCACATACAGTTGCTATGCTTCCCATATTCTCTTCATTTCCTTTGCATATACCCGTCATTTCTTTTATTGCTTCACGTCTCGCATAAACCTTAGGAGTGGATACAAAGTGAATTACTATAATCCATGAGGACCTACAGCTATATCTACTCGCATGAAACAGTGATCCATGAGGGACTGTAGGCGTTTCGTAATATATTATACCCGAAGCAGTATCATCAATCGTCCGCACAAGGACCTATTCCATGAGGGCCTCTGAGGCGCTGTGGTGACCCTTTCGGCCACTCGATCCAAACGGATCTATGTCATTGAACCCAACCGGTCCCGATTCGAATATAACTGATATGCTGCGCACTTATTCTTCCTAATAAAAAGCCCATTCTATCCTTCTACTCGTGTTCTAAGGTATTAATCAATATGTATTTTATGTTCAAGATATATTTCATATTCGAATAATTATTGTCATTCGGTAATCATATGAGATATATATACAATCGCTATTCTATATCTTTACATTTTTCATACTTCATTATATGCATAAATAACTATGCTTACACTGTGATAATTTATGAGCATATTTATGAATTCATAATAGGAGTTCATAATACAAATAACTATGGTTACCTCGTACTGCCTACAGTTTTCCGTGTGTTTTCTGGAACTAATATGAGTTCCAATCTTATCGTTGTCTATTGATGAATTCTGACTCAACGCTTTCCATGTGTTCCAAAGAACACCCAAATCGAGCTCAAACGAAGGAAATACACCTTCCGGTTGAGGTCACGCGCAGCCGCCTTGACGAGCTGACCAACCGACGAGCTGCAATCAGCGACGAGCTCAGTCTAACACCTCGGTCTGACATCTAATATCTTCTTCAGGCATATGGATGGATTCTTGACCAATGGGCTTTCATAGAGTCCAAGAACACCCAAATGAGTTCAAACGAAGAGATATGACCTTCCGGTTGGAGGTCATGCGCACGCCTTTGAAGAGCCGACCTTGACCGACGAGCGCAATCGAAGTGACGAGCTCAGTCTAACACCCCGGTCTGACATCTAATATCTTCCTCAGTCATATGGATGGATTCTTGACCTCACGGACCCTCTATAGAGTCCAGAACACCCAAATCGGAGTTCGGGACGAAGGAGATATGGACCTCGAAGTTGGAGATCATGCGCAGCCGCCTTTATCGAGCCGACTGGACCAACGAGCCCAGACCGAAGTGACGAGCTCAGTCTAACGCCTCGGTCTGACATCTAATATCTTCCCTCAGGCATATGGATGGATTCTTGACTCAATGGGCTTCCATAGAGTCCAAGAACACCCAAATCTGAAAGTCTTCAGACGAAGCGCAGATATGACCTTCCCAAGCTTGAGGTCACGCAAGTAGTCGCCTCTCGACGGTACCGACCCTGGACCGACGAGCGCCCAAGACCAGCTCGACGAGTCGCCAACACCCCTGGCTCACATCTACTATCTTCTTCAGGCATATGGATGGATTCTTGACTCAATGGGCTTTCCATAGAGTCCAAGAACACCCAAATCAGAAGTTTAAACTAAGGGAGATATGACCTTCCGCTAGAGGTCATGCGCAGCCGCCCGACGAGTCGAGCTCTTCAGATAAGGACCCTACAGATCCGACGACCCCCATGTGTCCCGACGACTTCTACAGACTGACGACCTCTGGTCAGGATCTAATCTCTTCAGACCCGACGATCTCTTACAAAGGTTCTGACTAATTCTACAGATCTATTCTCTTCAGACCCCGACGACCTCTTACAAGTTCCTCGACTGACCTCTACAGATCTAATTCTATGGTCGACTCTCGCACCCATTTGACTATCTCGCAGTAAAAGACCATAATCATCTACCGGGTCCGAATTAAGAAATTAGTGCCTAACATCAAGTTCATTGATGTGGCTACAATTTCCAAGAAGGACTTACTTCCAAATTCTCTTTATTTATGGTTCAAAAACTCATTCTAAGTGTCCGGCTAGTTGACCCAAATTCGCGTAACTGACCCCTACCAGATTTAGTTGGCCGACTTCAAGAAAGGACTATAACTTAGTCTACAAAGGTCCAAATCGAGAAATTCAAAAGCCTAACATCAAGTTAATTTATGTGGCTACAATTTATCAGAAGGACTTACTTCCATATTCCCTTTACTTCTGACCTAAAAACTCGTTCTAAGGTCCGGCTACTGTATATGATCAAAAATAGGGAATTTTCTTGGTTCAACTTGCAACTCGACCCTTCCTAAAGCACATATCTAGGATCCTTAGAGCTCTTCTCAACTTAATCCTAACAAGAAATGAGATTGGGAGTTTCCAAACCCACATGTATATTCATACAAATATTCACAGTTCCATACAACCCAAAACATGTATCCGTACCCATACTCAAATTCCATACCTGTAATCTTCTTCTTCTTCTTTCTTTCTTTCTTTCTTCAGATTGCTTCCTTTTTTCCAAAGCAAAGCACCAAAAATAAGATATTTCTTTTTTGCCTTATCCTTACTCGATCTTATCCCCTTTGTTTTACTTCTCATTCTCCAACTCTTATAATATTTGCAAATCAATTTTATAATATTTTTTACAATAGCCTCAAATCTTCTTTTATTATTTGTAATTCTAACTTATGCATATTCCTACTTTTGTTTTTATCTTTATTTTATTCCGAATAAATATACCTTTACGTTTATTATACTCAAAACATGTTATAAAACTGTTAGGGTATAATTTGGGGTGTTACATACACACCTAGTTTACATACACATATTCATGGTTCCATACTTTTCTATACCAAATCATAGTTCCATACTTTTCTATAACAATAAATCATAGCCTCCATAACCTTAAAGACATGTGTCCCCGTACACACCCTAGCTTTTACATACACATATTCATGGTTCCATACTTTTTCTATACCAAATCATAGCGTTCCATAATTCGTGATCTTCTTTCTTTCTTCTTCTTCCTTTCTTCTCTCTTCTTCTCTCTTCTCTCCGTATTTGCTCTCCTCCTTTCCTGCCATTAATCAAAACGAGATATTTATTTTTATTTTTTAATCTTATTTCATCTTATCCCCTTTTATTTCACTCGGCCCTCCAACTCTTCTAATATTTAAGCAAATCACAATTATTCTTACAATAAATTTCAAATCTTCTTTTATTATTTGTAATTTAACTTACGCATATTCCTACTTTTATTTTTATCTTTATTTTACTCCGAATAAATATACATTTACGTTATTATACCCAAAACATGTTATAAAACTGTTAAGGTATAATTTGGGGTGTTACAGAAGATGAATCCAAAGCAGAAACTGAATCACACGGAATTCCAAATTCCACTTAATCGAACCCCAGATTTGTAGAGAAATGTTCATACAAAAATCATAGCATCCTTACTAGTGTAAAAAAATCCATACAAAATCCAAACTAATACATAAAAACCCATACTTCCATACCTTTTGCTCTTCTCTTCCTTCTTCTTCTCTTATTTTCTTTCTTCTTTGCTCCAAACATGAAGCCCCCTAGAATGTGAGACCAAATTTGGTCTTTATCCTCTTTTGATATTTTTAAATTTTCCTTTATTACTTTTTAGTCCTTATACTCTTCTATTTGCAACCCAATTTTTCTTATTTCTATAATGGCGTATCCTCTTCTCATATTAGACATTTCATATCCTTTTTGAAAAATTACTTATATACCCTTGTATCTTGTACAAAGTCCAGGTTTTCGAAATTTTCTCACTTAGCAAATTATAATTACGAAAAATTCAAATTATACCTACAAAATACCCTAAACATGTTATAAAACTGTTATGACATATTTTGGGGTATTACATTTATACTTATTCAAATCTCCCTAGGAGTTACCCAATTATACTTATATGGAAATAACCCGTAGGTACTACGTAACTTATACTTGTACTTGTTCCGTATCTCCGTAGGAGTTATGGAGTCTATACTGGTATTGCAAGTGAATTCGTAGGCACTAAAGAGCTTATTCTTTTTAACCTTATTCAAGTATTCGCACTCTTATCATATAACTCGTTGATTACCTAGACTAGTAATAATAAATGATTAGACACAACACATTAAAATCACAGCCAGATAGTACCGAGGTGTCAGTAGCACAGCGTGGAGCGCCAAAACACCGAGATCGTAACGTGTCGCTTCAAGTAATCAAGTGTCGTAGCACCAGCGGTGAATGTCGAAGAACGGGATCGTAATGTAACCGCCCATCGTAATGTAAGTGTTTAGCTTGAGCGTATGTCACACTAATCGTAACGTGTCCGCCCCTCGTGAATGTATGTCATGTCATTCAATATCTGGTCTTAGACATTCCTACAATTATATGTGTTCAGGAACTTACTATCTTATCATAAGGGCATTAGGTTTGCCCGCGATCGCTCTCGCCCTCTCGGGCGGCGAGGTACTGTGATAATTTTTTCCTCGGGCTTTTGCTAAACATGAATGATCTCATTTCATCACTAGGGTCCCTACTTGTCCAATAGATGAGTCTCGGAGCAACGAAAAAATGAAACAGAACAAACACAACAATTTTCCACGCTGTGAACAGTAGCTTCGTCGCGATGAACCCGAGGATGGGAAAAATCATCTTCTCGGCCACGCCGCGGCGTGGACATGCCACGCTGCGGCGAAGGGTCCCTTCGCCGCAACGAAGGACCCCCGACCTTGCCCAGATTTTTGATCATTTTGTCCACTTTTCTAAAAACCCATCCAAAAACTTAAACACTCCAAAAGTATCATTGAGAATAACCCCCAAATGGGTTCTAACCCAACCAAAACCAAACATAGAGATGAATTAGGGTTTTTCCAAACCTAAACTTAATCACTTGTAAGTTAGGTCAAATTCCTAACACCCAAACATGTATCCCAACATCATAAACCAATAATCCCTACTCAAAGGGAGGATTCCTACTCATCTTATGCAAACTAGGGTTTTACCAACCCAACTTTCATGAAATCTAGGGTTAGGGAGAATTCCTAACTAAACCAATGAAATCTATACCAATCCCATATGAATCCATACAAATCATACTATTCCATACAAATCCTTGCTATTCCATACAAAACTAGTTTCCATACATAGATTCCATACCTTTTCTTTCTTCTTCTTCTTCTTCTTCTCTTCTTCTTCTCTTCTCCTTTCTTCTTCACATTTTTGCTCCCAAAAATGCCCAAATGAGAGACCAAAATTGGTCTTATTTGGTCTAATTCCCATAAAGCCTTGTTTGGCCACCAAGAATGCATTAATTTGACTTAAGTTTCATTTTATTGCACTTTGGTCCTTCAACTCTTTTCTATTTGCTCCACAAGTTATGTTATTTCTATAATAGCCTCACATCTTTTTATCTTATGACCTTTGTGTCCCAATTTAACAAATTACAACTCTACCCTTGCTTATTTCCGGGTTTCTCAGATTTCATGTTTTGCATTTAAATTACGAAAATTTCAAATTATATCTGCAAATATCTCCAGCCACTGAACGACTAAGCGCATATTTCAGATTGCTACACGCATCTTCTTAAACGGAAGATCCGATAGGTACCAACCTCTTAGAGAGAGCAATGTGCATGGACCAAGTGAGTAAGGATGCAGCTCCATGGATCACTCATTGAGCCTAATAGGTGGTGGTATCACACCCTTCTCAAAGGAACCATATGTGACACTCTCACGTCATACGGCTTCGTCCCGAGAAAAAGGACCTCCCCTTTCCTTTGACTAACGGGTCCTCGAACCAACCTGAGTTCAATTTAGCGCTTTTTTCATGAAGCTTTGCTCGTTCCCCTTTCATAAGGGAAATAGAATAGGAATCAACTATCGGATCTTAGTTGGCACTAAACCTAACTTTCATTGATTTCTATAGAGTCTGAGCTTAGAATAGAGGCTTATGCCTCGCAATCAAATCTTAGTCAGTTTGCCCCATCAAAGAACCTAAAGATGGTAATGCTAATGCTAATCGACGAAAAAGAGTTCACCCTTTTTTTTATTGGTGAGCGCTCTACCACATGCCTTAGACATGATGGACGCATTTGTACATATTAAGCGGGGGAAGATTGTATGTCAAAGGAGTAGATGATAGATCATATCACAATTTTCGTGTGGTAACTTTTCCAATGCTTTTAATAAAAGATCTTGATAAATTTCCAAGGATGCATCTGGAGGAATATTCAAATACTGAAAACATGAGCTAGAAATGATCAATCTTCTAATAGTGGCATTGACTAACTATAGAGGTTTTTGATGATACTGAGCCTATACAACCTCCAAAGTCATATTTTCTCAATTATGAATTATCCATCAAATCATTTAGGCTAACATATTTGAGTCACGAACACTTCTAATTTCAACCATATCTAACCACTGGAATTACCAGCTCAAATTTATATTCTCATTGTAACACTTCTAAATATAAATACCATTATATTTGAAATGAAATAATATAAATTTCCTAGCATTATCATAATAACTTTCAATGGATGCTTCTATAATCATTTAAATAATGTTAACACAATTTCGTTTTATTAAGTTTTTAAACTTATTTTATTGTACATACATTTTTAATTGACTTATTTTACAAATCATCTGAACATAAACTATCAGCTTCCCAACAAATTCTTGGGTTGCCTTCTCCATCTAAGCTTGCTCTTCTTGCGGACTACAGGGCAGCGTCTGGTCGGAAACTGCAGCCTTCTCTGCTTAGACTTCACATATTTCTTATTAATCTCCAGGCTAACTACAATGAAGAACAACCCACCAATTTCAATTACAAGGATGTAAATAATCTTCCACTTCTTCTGGGGTTTCAAAATATCAAAGCCTTTGAAAACATTGAGCACGCCCAGAATGACGGTGGCATAGACAATGGGTGGTACATGTTCAATATTTGTTGAAGTTTATGTTCCTTCTTGGGCATCAGCAATAGAGCAAGAAGCTAATAGACCAAATAAAATTTTGTTTAATAAATCACATGTCCAGATCAAGTCAATCACATACCTGGAGTGTGGCTGAAACGAAGAGGGCGACGCCAATGTATCTGTGGATGGTGTGTTGGATTCCTGGTGATCGCAAGGCCGGATGCCCAACCAAAAACACCGCCAGCATAGGCTGTGGACTGGCAGAAAAGATGGAGGTTGAACCAAGCCGAATCTGCGTCTTTTAGGTACCTTGCTATGATGGCTCCAACAGGTATTAAAGTACCCCAGCTGATTGTATTAACCATTGAGCATGAACCTGAAAATAAAATCAAGAATAAAGAAGATATTGAATGTACTCCAATATAGGCAGCACTGAATAACAGTTGGTGACACTTTTCAGATCTCGGGAACTTCCTCCTGTTGTGGCTGCTGTCTTCCCTGAAAAAAAACCAATGCTTCCAAAGGATTGCTAGCTCCAGACAAGGCATGAATCCCAGGAACAATCCCAAAGACCGGGCCTTCCTGCCAGACATGGTTCGCCACAGTGGCGTTCCCAGGAAGCTGTATGGTTGCAAAAATAATCATGTCATTGTTTTCCTGAACAGCAGAAAGATCAAAGACTGGGAAACTCAAACTCCCTGGTTGCAGCCGAGTTTTGTAGGTTGTTACAGGGGAGGTGTAGACGGTCATGCTCCCACCAGTTCCCTGGAAAGAAACAATTGCCTGGGATCCAACCATGCGCCTGGAAGTAGGATTGATGGCCCTGTGAAATCCATGGAAGGATCCACCCATAGTTCCAGTGAATGGAAGAGTTCAGAACTGGAAGATCATAGCATGAACTGAAGACCAGGTTCTTGGGAAAGTTAAAACTGATGTAGGTTTGTGCATGGGAGAGGGACGTTAACAGAGAAAACAAAAGGCATAAAAGTAGCAGAGATTTGGCCATGGCTAACACTGGAATATGAAAAGAGGGAGATACTAACGAATTCGTGTGAGTGGAAACAGAAGGCTTTTAACCTTTATATGTATAAAATCATAGGCGTCCACCCATCATAGTAACAACTGATATCAGATGGGTAGCTCATGCATCAGATTAGCACCGATGTGCATCAGTTGTTAATCTAATGCATGAAACATGTGCTTAAGCCTGTATATGTGGATATTATATATATATATATATATATATATATATATATATATATATATGCTTCCATGCATCTGACTGGCAACTGAAATCAGATTAGAAGTCCACGTATTGATAACCGATTTGCATCAGTTGCTGTCTGATCCGTGGAAGTCAATGTTTAACCTATATATAGATATATATATATATATAGATATGTTGAGAGAGAGAGAGAGAGAGAATACTATAGTTGCTAGTTGCTACAGAAAAACCTTAAGCAGAAGGAAACATATCCTTTTAAGCAGTTGGAATTAGGTTAATTTCCAAATCTTGGGTGAATCTAACCATCAGGAGCCCTTAATTCTTGGATTTATTTCTTTAGCTTGAGTTAACAAGTATCCTACCCATGATCTGTTTTCCAGCCTTCCTAAAATTTTAGTCATAAGCTAATTTAATTTTTTAATAAATCCTATATTCCTATTTTGAGATGTAGACCGAACGTCTACTGATCTTTCTATTAAAATTGAAAGGATCAACATACTCCACGTTGTGGAATCAGGATCTATGAAAGATGGGTTTAATACTGCTTTATTGTATGAAAATATGTTGTCTCAGAATTTTAATTATTTGAAATTCAAAACCATACATGTTAAATTCATATATTGATTTAAACAGTAATAGGCATGGTTCATGATAACAATCTAGTTGTTTATCAGATTCAGTAAATGTGCCTCAGCCAAGAAGAAGAATAACAACAGAAAACTCATTCAGAACGGTAAGTAGAACAGAACAGAACAAAATGAATGAAATAAAAACTCACACATGGAGCAGGGAAAAGCAATACACCTAT
This sequence comes from Tetrastigma voinierianum, assembly GCA_016808115.1. Classification (NCBI taxonomy): domain Eukaryota; kingdom Viridiplantae; phylum Streptophyta; class Magnoliopsida; order Vitales; family Vitaceae; genus Tetrastigma; species Tetrastigma voinierianum. The sequence goes on from JAEQBH010001536.1 coordinate 23,174, forward strand.
TTTTGAGAAAACAATGTCTGATTTTTCCTTTCCTTATAATTACAGAAAATGAATAAACCTTCTATACAAATCTGCCTCATCAACCTTGCACTGCCAAGGTCTGCAAGTGTTCAATAAAAACTTGCAAGCTAAAATCATCAGTAAATATGATATCCATACCATCAGTGTGGGTTGAATGCTGAGTAACTGATGGATTCAACTTGGCGAGAAGAAATCTTGCCTGACTACTGTGTTGGTCACACTTTATCAGCTTGGGCACTGGAATCCGTTCTGCTACCAGTTGCTCTGCATCAAGATCCGGGGCTTCCAACAGCTTTCGCAGATTCTGGTTGTTTGGATCCCTGTCATACCCAAGCTTCCGCCACTGAGCAATCTTAGACCCATAATGAATTACGATATAGAAGTAAGAATCAAATAGCAAAATGACATCTGGGGAGATTGAGCGAACATCCAGGAGGACTGGAACAGGAGGCCCATCAAAAGAATATTCAAAAAGGGTTGGTTGTATCATTATAACAGAACCCACCACCCCTTCACGATTCAGCATGAGTCGGAAGAAAGCAGTTTCGTCAGGACTGCTATTGAAGACATCAATAAACTGTGACCTCCTTAAATGGTACATGAACTGCGGGTACAAAGAGAAGTTGGATGACAGGCGAAAGGAAGAAGGATCTTCTTGAATGTAGTCCCCAAACTTGGAAGCAAAGCGGATCAGTTCATTATCCAGCCATCTGATGACATCTCGAGCATAACATGTCTCCGCTCGATGGATAGCAAGTCTGGCCATGACTGAAGCTGCTGCTTCTTGATCAAACCCAGCGGCAATTTCTGGTGAGTGCTTCCCCACCCATCTTCTTGCCACAGTGGTAACCCTTTTCCTCATTCCCATATTCCCATGTACATGACGTGTTATGATTCAAAAGGAAGAATGCAGAAACCCAGGCTGAATTTTCTCCTCCCCACCCGCAAGAAAGTACGATGTTTTATTTGTCAGTGTGCCCAACTTCCAAATATAGGTACCACCCTCACCAATCTCATTCTCGCTCACTAAACTGTTCTTTTTCCGAAGGGACACACAAGGACCGAGAGCTCCACAAATTTTTACATCTTTTGTGGTCACTATCTCAATGGTTGAATCAAAATACATTATCAAATTCCCCTCTTCATCTCTATTAAATATGTGCCGCAAGCATTTTCTGAACTGATCCGAGTCAAATGTCTCCCCTAGCATCATGAATCCACCCGAAATCTCAACAGGGACTTTCAACTCTGAGGCTCCAACTTGATCAAGAGAATAAGCAAACAAATCAAGAACAATAGATGCATCTGATAATCTCTGGGACAATTTCTTGTAGAAGCTGCTAGACTTTCTATAATAAGGTGCATGGCCATTAATGATGTCCCGGTGAGTCCTGATGGCATTACTCAGGTCTGAGCTTACAATAATCCCTGGGCCGACAGTTGTAGGTCCGGATGTGTTACGATCCGAGAACCTTGAAACGTCAAGCTTCCTTCTAGGAAGTCCCATGGCAGCTGACATCGCGTTCTGTGCACCTAAGAGTGGCGGTAGGTTCATAAGCACCTTGCTCTGAAGAATGAATCTCTTCAATCGCAGTGGTGACACTGAACTCACATTCAGATACCGGTAATAAAAAAGTTTGCTTTTCAGCAGTGGTAGTCTTCCCAAGCTGCTGCTGCTGCTTCTTAGTTCCAGTAATACCCAAGAACTGTTGGATCTGCAGGTAAGGAACAATTTAATAAAAAGTGAAGCAGAAACAAGTATATAAAACTAAGATACCGAAGAATTCCAGAGCAAGAAATCCACTGAAATTCCAACAATATCAAAGAAAATTCCTTTTAGTGACTTAATTCCTTCTAAACTGTAATTTTGTACCACTAAATAAACGAACAAGCAAAAACAGGCTTTTTACCCAAACCACAGTCCTGTGCCCCACAACGAGTAAAAGCTTTTGGGCGAGAAAGGTAGAGGTCAATTCTACAGCATGAATCTCCAAATTGATTGGAAAAGGGCCAGTTATCAACCAATTGGAAAAAATAAAAATGGCAAAAAATTAAATTGAAAAAAAAAAAAAACAGATAAATTGAACAGAAGATAAATTGAGAGGGTTCATCAACCTGATCCGATGACAGTTCACGGTCGCCATGAAACAGCACAACCCTCGAGCATTCTGCGAAACCAAGATCATGAACACACACCATGGAGTCAAAAGTAACCAATCCCACCAAAGTATTTTCCGGCAACTTTGCAAGAACATGCAACAACTCATTCTTAATGGCCCGAAGCTCTTCCGCAGCCGAGCAAGCGTCTACTACAAACACAAACGCCGGCCCCAACACACGAGAATCCGCACCCGACGGCGAGGACGACGAGAACGACGACACTAAAGATGAAGACGACGTGAAGGACGACAACGAAGAGGACGACACCATCCCATTTCCCCAATTGGGTTTCGGATTTAAATTCGAAGTGGGATTGGAGCTTTTCCGTTCAAGTTGGTACTCCACAGTGCTGTAAGTGGGGAACAGCTCCGCCGGAAGATTGTTCTCTCCGATGCCGGTATAGGTACGCGGGAACGAGTTCTTCTGGAAGCAAAAGGGGCAGACCCAGATGCGAGATCGGTACTCGACGCGGGCGTAGGGGTTCAAAACGGCGCCGCATCGGCCACAGATGAGAGGATCGTATTGCAGCAGAGGAAGTTCGCTCGATTGCATCAATGGAGTGCACATTACGCTGAGCGGGATAACCAGTGCCGAAGCATCAGCTTTCGAGGGCGGCCATGAGTTCCAGGTCCACCGGAGGCCTTCGATTGCCTCCAATTCGACGAAATCCATCGAGCCGGGTCGGGATTTCAGCTTCAATTCATAGTAATGAAGGAGGTTTGAGGTGGGACCAAACCTAAGAGTAAGTACGGAAAATGGAGTGGTTTCTGAAAGAAAAGAAAACAAAGGAAAAGTAGAGAGAGGACGATGGAGAAGATGAAAAGATGAAAAACCCTGAATCAGGTCTAGGGTTTGGGATTTTAGCAACCGATGGAATCGATCGGAGCTTATGATGATCGGACGACGGGCCAGGGATTTGGTTTTGAATCATCACCAGGGACATCATTTGCCAGATGGGAAAAAAGATCACGTGATACCCTTGCCGGCTTGTTCAAGGTTCAAACTCCAAAGAAAGGGAGTCCGGGCCCCATCATAATACACCTAAGAAAATATATATCAAATTTACTCTTTTTTTTTTATTTTAAGAAATATAAAATTTTACTTTAAAATCATTAATGATTTATTTAAATTATATAATTATGTAATTTACTAAAAAAGGAAGGATAAAAATTTCGGTAATTATGTATATATTAGTGAAAATAGACAAAGAATTTAATAAAAAGGTTATATAAAGGCCCTAAAATATAAGAAACAAATTATCCAATCATATCATCCATCAAATAAATATTTGAATATTGTCGTGGATTATTTAACTAAAGAAATTAATTTATAATGAAGGCAAGGCAAATAAAAGAAGTGATTTTATTAAATTTAAATCATTTCAGATATTATTATTTTGAAATGCTATATCTTCTATCGGGATTCAAACCACTCATACATTCTGTAAAACATATAATTAAATTAAAACTCTAAACGATGATACAAAGATTCAAGCTCGATAACATAACGAATCTGCTCAAAGTTCTCACACATTTGATAATTCTACGATGATTAGAATATATAAGGACTTTAATTTACAAGATATTAATCGAATTACGACTAATTCGACGCTCCTAACACCGATCAAACTGCTTTAATTGTTCGAATCACCCCACATAGCAAGAAAGCACCAACAAGAAGATTTTAAACCAAACTCTGGCCATACTAAGACATAGATGAAACCACGTGTCGCATAAGACGACGATAAAAACAAAATTAAAATCCAATTTTGGCGTAAATAACAATTTTATCAGTTAAAATGTCAGTTATATATCGATTGTAAGTGATTCAAGCCAAGAAATCATTAAAAAAATCATATATATTTTTTGCTTAAGGAAATTACAATAAAAAACAATATGAGGAAAAAGAGAGAGGCGGCTAAGATTATTTTTCAAGACTTTAAGAGCATATTATTATTATTATTTGACAACAAACATTTTAGTTTATACGTAATAATTTATTATTATTATTATTATTCGACAACCTTAAATATTCGAGTTAGTTTATATGCATCTCGATTATTCTTACGAGACCCTAAAATTAACATTTAGGTAAACATCTAATAGTTATGAGGAGACTCGAGCTGATAATCACTAGATTAAACTCTAAGTCTTAAACCAATTAAACTACCCCATGATTCTAAATCATTTGTATTATTATAGCGACCTGCAAACCTAAGATCTTGTGTTTCTGCCTACATCAACAAAATGCGCTGCTCGTCAGCTCAGAACAAGACCGATCCATGTTCAGAGCCATGGAGAATAACATTTATAAGAAAGAAAGATATATATATATATATATATGGTATATATATATATATCATTTGTATTATTAGAATACATTTAGAACAAAACTTTTTGGCTAAAATTGTTGTTGGGAAATAATCCGTTGAATCATTAATTAGCTGTAACAAACAAAAAGAGATAATTTAAATAAGATATTTTTTTAGAGGAAAAATGTTTTTATTCATTTAAACTTGTAATAGATCGATAGATTTAAGATATAAATTACTAAAAATGATAAAAGATAAAACAATATTAAGGTTAATAGCATATATAGGTATAAAATCTATAAATTTGATAATATTACGACTAAAACATTCAGCACTTTGCTTATTCAATATTTTGATGATTATAAACTCATATCTTCGATTGATCGAATCCGCTGGAGCATTGTCTAATCGTATCCAAACAACAAATAAAAACGCCACACAAGACTGACAAAACACCATTATACCAAAGCCAATGATAAACCAAACATCACAATAACATGACTATAACACGAAAAATAATATAAGACTTAAATCTTTATGAAAAAACCACTTTATTAAACAATAAAATGAAGGGGAATCTATTTAAAATGGATATATAGAGAAAAAAAATTCAAATTTAACCCCTTACTTTTATAACCTTCAAAAACATCAATTTCGAACAAAAATACATCTTCATGTATCTTTCCACGTCACCCCCATTTCTTCCTCCAACTTTCTACCTGTTGCAAAAGGGAGAATTTTGGTTCAAGAGAAAAAAGGCCTAATCCAAAGACTTTGCGACACTACCTTCTTGGTAGTGTCTTTGGCAGCAATAGCAGAAAAAAGAAAAAAAGTTTCTCCTTGACAGTGTTCTTGTTTCTCTTCTTGCTGGTTCTTCTACAAGGTAATACTCATCCTCGTTTTCCTATCCTATTTCTATATGCTTGTGTTAGACTGCTCTTTGTACAATTGATTTGTGGTTTGGATTATGATTTTTGTAATTTTAAAATCACAAACGTTCACAGTGCATAAGTACTACTGAGTATGTATTCTAAGAGCAGAAAATTTTATGCAAACACTAAATATTTGATAAGCTACCCCAGAGAGGTACCTTTCTTTACTAGGTTTATATAGTAAATTGATGGTCTGTCGCCACATTGGGACTTGGGTTGGTTATGACTTGATTTTGAAATAGAGGCCTCACGAGTGGAGAAGCTTGGAAATGAGAAGAAATGGAAGTATAACTCTAAAGTGTATTAGAGGTTATACCGTACCTTTGTTTTCATATTTTCGATGGAGTTTGACCGCCCTTTCTACAGCTTATCCACATTCCTCTTGGATAAACAATTTAATTATATACCATTTTACAAAGAAAGGGCATTAGATAAGAGTTTATTTCAGTATTTAATTCAATAAGCTTATTTTGTATTTGATTGCATATTTAAAAATAATATTTATGTATTATTTTAAGATATTTGATACATTACTATACAAACACTTATAATAACTAAAATTATCAAAAAAACCATCATAAACACTTATAAAATCACTTATTTTAATAAATAAACACTTGTATTTGGTACTTAAAATCAAAATTAATATTATATATATATATATATCATGAAAAACCATGAAAAAAATTTAAAATAAATTGAAGATTCATTACAGAATTAAAACATTTGTCATTCACACTGTATTTTTAGTAGAAAATAGGTTAATAAATCATACTCTCCTCTTTCAGACCACTGACATACGCATCAAAAAGAGATTATAAAAACTAAAATATTATAAGGTTTTTTCTTCATTAAAATTTTTGGGATTTTTCTATAAATTGAAATGTGATGTACCATAAACTCATAGTTATTTAAGACGCAAGGTGAACCGAGACGCAAAAGCCTCATGAGGCGTAAGGTGCACTTGAGGCATGAGCTTTTTAAGTGATGTGCACCTTACCTATTATAAGTAAAAATTATATATCTTCCTAAATATTATCTATAATTTTTATTTAATAATAAAATACAACAAAGAAAAGACATCAAACATAAAATCAACAACACTAGTACTTTCCATCACTCTAAACATTTCAAAACAAAATAACAAATATTGTTAGTACTTTTCAACACCACAAAAATTCTAAGTTCAAAACAAAATAAAACCTTAAATGAATATACGTCAAATTTTAAATTAAGAAAATATTATCAACATCATTCTTCCCATCATCAGTTTTTTTTCTATTTTTAAATATGTTAGAATTTTTCCTATTTTTTACATAATTTTTTCAAAAAATTTGCTTATATTTTACATAATTTTTTGGAATTTGTTTTCATTATTTTTCAAAATTTTCCTATTTTTAACATAAATTTTTTCCTATTTTTTTCATTATTTTCCTATTTTTTCAAAAAAATTTACCCTTTACATAATTTGTCGAAGTAGTTTTTACATATATATTTTTATTAATTTTCTAAAAGGACAATTTTGTTATTAAGAGATAATCTGTTTCTTTGAGCTCATATAACCTTTATGCTTTTCCATAAAAATATTGAAATAAACTAAAATGAGCTTATAGGGGGTTAGTCATAAGTTATTTTCATAAACTCTTTCAAACACTTATAATTTTTATCAAAAATATTTATATGAAAAGATAATCTAAAATAAGCTCTTCAAAACATGCCTTTAATAAAAAAAGAATTAAAAAATCAGATAAAAGTGTTTGGTTGGCTACTATTCTCATTTCCTGATTATAAAGTGTCTTAATTAAATAATAGACAGCAGATTAACTAATGGATATTCTTATCCTATCTTTTGCTTAAGGGTGTTTAGTTTTTGAAAATCTAGATAATACATGGAAAAATAGATGTTGCATGTCTTGATATATATAATATTCAAACTTATTGAGTCATTTCCTTTACTGTAATGCAGCTAGTAGATCGATTTTTCTTTTCTTTTCTTTTCTTTCCTTTTCCTTTTTCTTCCACTAGGTTTAAAGATAATCTAAATTCTCCAATATCTACGTTGATAACTCTTAAGTATTTGCTGTAACAGGCTTGATCATTTCTGGTGCCACATTGTTAAATTGGGGCTTTACAGTCATAGAGTTGTTGGGATTTGGAAGGTACTATCTATTAATCCATTGATCACTTCCGTTATTGACTTAAGTAGCGTTTATTTTTTTTACTTAATGCTGAATATAACATTTTTTTGAGCTTAATATTGAATAATACTTAATAACAATAACATTAAGAGATAGAACTGCTTTATTTTAACATTTCACACAAAGATAACAAAGGACAAGATTCGGGTTCTCATCCCGTCTACGGACAAGCCGCTGAATCAGGAATCAAGTTTTTAAGAAAGCTCTATTTTATTTCTTGGATCCGAGACAAATTGGGCTGAATTTTTTAATTTTAATATAATAAAAATTTAAAAACAAACATAAAAAAATTAAAAATAAAAACAAAAATCAAATGTAATTGTAGGTAGGGGGTTTGGGAATTTTCTATCCCCATCCAAATTACTTAATTTTTTAAATCACAGCCAGACCGAAAAATAAACGACCACGATTTGAAGCCGCCTCGTCCCAAACTCCTACGTTGTCATTCTAATAATGAAGGTTTGCTACCTCTCATCCTTGTTTTGACAGAATCGCCCAGCTTCTTCTTTATTTTCGATTTAATATATCTTTTTTCAATGTAGTTTCAAATATTTTCTAATTTCTTTCGTTCTAATTTTTTTTTAATTTCGCATGCTAAAGGAAAATAAAAATAATAAATAATCGAACGTTGGAAAGCTCACCATCTTCAAAGATTCGCTAAAAAACAAACAATCCCTTAATTATCGTTTAGCTCCATGGATGATATACTTCCATGTTTTAACACTCAAAATATGCAATGAGATTTCAGATTAAAGAAAAGGTTCCAACGGAACTAACAATACGATATATTAATCATGTTATAATATAGTTGAGACCTACAATATGTTGTAACACTTATTATTATTATTATTATTTTGTTTTTATTGTTGGGTTGCTTTCAATTGAAAATTAAGGAAGTAAAAAAGTCAAACAAGGAATCAAAAAGGAGAACCAATCACCTGAATCTGTAAATAATATTTTTGCTTCTTGACATATTGGGTTTTATAATTTTATAATTTTGATTTAAACATGTTATCACATATTAAACTTATATAAAGTAATTCATATATGATTAGAAAGAATTGCACTTAAATACAGTCAAATTCAAAGTTGAGTTAATATAGTTAGTATTTTAATAGAACTAGTAGGTAATTCTTATAAATATTTTTATAATTTGTTACTATTTTGCATATTGATATTTCTCCTCTTCACCTAACTTTTTTAAGCAAAATACTAAAGAAGGAGTATTTTTCAGAAAATAGCATGCTTATTATCCCATTGGTAGCTATATATAAAATATAAAGAAAAAATTGATTGATCAACAATTGGAGATGTTCAAGAAGTCATGCTTTGGTAAATTTTTTACTAATTTCTAAACTAAAGTTCTCAGTCCAAATTGTTCATAGTCTATTACTACGACAATGTGAACAAAAAAAAAAGAAATATGGATGGAAATGTGGTCAAAAGGTTTAAGATTTAGTAAAAGATGCACTTGTTTTAGTTAATGCAGCTTAAGTTTCTGGTCCTATTCCAAAAATTTGATAAAGATCATTACATATAAAGGAAAACATTTTAAAGGAGAGAAGAAAATACGTAATGATTAATTGAAGAGAGTTTTCTTTTCTTTAGGAAATGAGAAATAAAAGAAGAAGAATAACAATAAGTAGAAGAAAATGAAAAAACCTAATGATGAAAATGTGGTAAAGTTGACACTTTTGTATTTGTTGGAGAATGTTTTGTTTAGGGAAAGAAGGTAAAAATTTGATAAATATGAAATGGATTGCTCTAGTCGATAATTGGGAGTCTTTCAACAAATATTCATTGAGGAAAATTTGTTATGAGATGACATTATTTGGTTTAGAAAAAGTTTTAGCGAATCAGCTTTCCAAATTCCAAGATAAGAATAAAGAAAACGGAGAAGTTGAAGTTAAACTTGAAGTATATAGTCTTGTGGGATTTGCATATGTGTAGCACCCCTTTTCCACCTGACCCAATTGGCGGGTCCGAACCGGATCCGGGATGCTCTGATACCATTTTAAGTGTGGCGACCCTCCAGCCCGGTCCGACCTGGTTGGTGGATCCGAACCAAAACCCCGGGGACACACGGTTACCAATTAATCACTTTATCAAATACGTGTGGAAGCGATTTCAATTTAGGGCGAGCTCATAAACATTTACAAATTCAATAGGCCCATAACATTTAACAAAATACATTTACAATGAACATTCCATATCTTTTCAAAATGATTTACAAAATAGATATTCAGAGTTCAAATTGTTTTTACAAAATATCGATGTTCAAAAGAAATGGAGTGAATCCATGTGACTCGAGCATACCGTTAATTCTTTCTTTACGACTCGGTCACTGACCCGGCCCGCTTCAATCACTATTAATCACTGGCACTGCGGCATTGATAAAAACAATACGCTAAGCATTTTCATACTTAGTGGTTCTATACAATTCCATTCTGTTGTTTCATTTTAAGTCAAAGCATGCAATTTTGGTAAACAAAACTTTCAAATCTTTTTAGATGATCAATGTTAATGCAATACATATACTTATTTCATATACAATCATTTACAGTTCATTGATCATCCCAAATATACACTTTCATATGTTATATTTCATTTATAACTAATTCATGCATTTCACAATGCTCTTTTCATTTCAATTTGCAATCATGTTTTTCAATATCAATATGTCACAATCTCAAATCAATTGAGTTTTTCCCTTAACGAATTTAACCTATATTTTCGTATCTGAAGATATTGGAATCAATCGACATGGTCCCATCGGGGCCGCAGTTTCCAGATAAAAACATTTTGTTTATAACACAAGCACGCAACCAGTGGTTGTCGAATCGTTATTAAAAATCATTTCGTGAACACTACCAATATTGTCCCATTGGGCTATAGATCGGAATGACACATCAATACACTTATTCGCAGTACTGCTAATTTGACCCCTATTGGTATACCAATCTATCCTTAATGTGAATAAACGATTAACATTCAATTAAGATTCAACCGTTTATATCAAAATGCGCATAATACGTATATTTGTATAAACAGTTCATTTCCAATACTCATGAAATTTTCATATGAAAACATTTCACAATCATTTGCCTCAAATCAATTAAAACAAATCAATATGTTTTTCTTATGCATTTAGAACAAGCATTTCAAATATTGAAACGAGAATAGGAGAAGATAGAACAAACATTTCAAATTTTGAAACGAGAATAAGAAAAGGTAGAACAAACCAATATTTCTCTTCTTTCGGGTAGAACAAACCAATATTTCTCTTTCTTTTTGTAGCTTCAATGATCTTGGGTTAGGTGATCCTCAGGATCTGTGGCGCCCCGAATCAGGGGTGGTTGACTACGTGACCAGCGGAATACTGCGTGAATGTCGAATGTCGGGTGACCTAGACATTTTTCCGCAGCTCGAGCGATCTCCTTTGTACGGGAGCTGCCATCTGAGAACTTTGCATAAACACATTGCAGCAGTCCCGATATAACAGTTTATGATTTAAAAGCGACCACTTGGGCCCATAAGCAATACTTCGATATACATGCGACTGTAGTCCAAATTATACTTAATAGTTACAAGAGTTAATATGTTTTTACTCTTATCTGATACATACATTAAACCCAAAGTTTAATACATGTATACATCAAAGCCACAACAGGCTTTCTTCTAATCCTCGGTCTATGGAATGACAGTCCTAACACGCTCCCTGTGTAAAATAATAGTCCTCGACAAGGGGTGAGCTAATGCTCGATAATGGAATCGCCCTAAGTGGGCTATACCACTAAGTGCGGTGCAATGTTCCAATGAAACACACATTCAAGCAAATGCATGATCCTACTTGAATGTCACATGACCAACTCAGATCCAGGAGTCCTCATCGACTCCAAATCGCTTTTCGCTAAGCCTCGTATGAAAATTATTATTTTGTTTTGTTTATGGAAATGACCCCTCCGATGTGTATATATCAATTGGGCCGCTCAGATGATTGATATATTATTTGTTTGTGGACTACCCTCGGAGTGAATATCAATTGGGCGCTCAGACGATTGATATTTTTAATTTCGGACTACCCTCAGATAATTAATATTTTGACAAATCTCAGAGGCAGTTTTCTCTGAACTCATCTATTAGCATATCCTCATAAAGTGCTAGGGTGTTAGGTCTCGTATGGAATCGTATGTCAATTCAATCTGATCCCAATTCGCATGTAAATATATAAACATGCATATATTTACAAAACAATCAATTCACACAAATCATGTCATGTAAACTCTCATTTCATACATCAAAGAAATTAGCTCACTTGAAATTTGTGAAAAGTCAAACCACAACAATTTAATTTAAATGGCTCGATAAACACATATTTCATGAAAATATATTTTTGAGAACACTTGTTTCGGGGAATAGTGAAACCACTTAGTTACTATTCCGTAAATCTAAAATCATCAGTTGCCATTGAACCGCATTTCGGCCATTTCAATGCCGTTATCAATCGTGATTTATTACAAATTTGGTGAAATGAAACACAAACAGCCCTCACGGTTACGGGCTCAACATTTTGGTTTCAAAAATTCATATCAATTCGGTCCCAAGGTTTGGAATGGAATCAACAGCTAACGGCTTCATTGACTCAAACATTTTGTAAAGTACTTATGGCAGAATAAGCATGAAGTGAGAGAGCTACCTCGAGGAGTTTAATCGGAAAACCACCGAATCGAATCCGCAGCATTAACCTCTCAGCGTGAAACGACTTCGTAACTGTCGAGAAGGCTGAAGCCCGGTCGGATCGTTTCACATTTATTTCACATATTCGTTTCGCGTTTATCGTTTACTTGATTTAACAATTATCAATTCACGGAAAAACGGGGTTGTTTAAATTCATCGAATATATATCAAATTAGTATAGGGTATAGTTATTTTTGAATTGTTATCTACTTAAAAATTTTGTCCTCGAGGGTACCTTATTATAGTTATGAATATTGTTTGCGTCGTTCACTACTTTCGAAGTGGCTTCTTCGGTCTTGGACATCCGCGCTTGCCTGCCCAGCATTGCAGAATCTTAGCATTGTGGGTTAACTCCGCCTTCGACCAAGATCTCTCTGGCTTTTCTTCTGTATGTCAATCAGGTCTCAGGCTCAATTGTCTCAGGAAGAAACTATATGCGATGAATTACGTCATTACCTCTTCAACATCGAGACATATTATTGAATCTTTTCCAAGTGGGTAATGCTAAATGATGTATACCCCAGGACCATACCAGTCACTAAGCAGGAACTGACAAATCTAAAGAATCTTTGCTCTTTTCCCAAATCTCATCACCTTTTTCAAGTGCTCAAAACACTTTTGTGATCTCATATCAATATCTTCTTTCATGTCGACATAGTTTTTATTATTAGTTATTTTCAATCTCTCATTAATCATTTTTCTTTTTGCCGGTCTGTATAAATTAGACCATTACTTTTTCCTCAATTTCATAACGACGATGTTACAATTTCTTCATATAAAACCTGTGGCTTTTCATTATCTTGATTGGAAGCTGTTGTTGTACGTAAATTCAACTAAGGAATGTGTTGATCCAATACCCTCATGTTGATCACAGCTCTTACTTTCCTCTTTAGAATCAGATCTGCTCTATAAATTGTCATGATGGTGGAGCAGCGATCTTGAAAATTCAATCGATTACCCAGACCTGCAATTTTCCCCAATCTCGAGTAAACCTCGGATCTCGGTCTGAAAAAATGAATCTGAGGAATCGAAGTATAGGAAATTATTTTCTTGATATACAACTGCATAAGCTTATCAGCGACAATTGGTTCTCATGACTGAGTGGCGACTTTGGTCAATCGATCCACTACGACCAGCGAGTCATGCTTTCTTTGTCAATGGTAACTTGACCACGAAATCCATGGTAATTGAGTCCGTTCCCATAGAAATTGATACGATAGAATTGCGATAATCAGAAAGGAACTTGATGCTCTACCTTTATCGCGTTTTAAACGCGATTAAGAATACAATACTTCTCTTTAATTCGAATAATCAAGATGGCTTTTTCAAGTGTGATGTCTGTGTGCTACCAGGATGGATACTTAAGATGATATCACCTCTTAGTATGGCTTCTCAAGAATCATTATCGTCGGTACACAAACACAGTCTTTTTATAATGCAACCTCCGCTGCCGTTCATTGTAAACTTGGTTTCTTTACCATTTCCAATTGGCTTCATATAGCGAAATTTTTCATCTATCTTTTGCTTCCTGCTTTCGAGTTCAACATATTTTAGTTTCTTATCAATTTTGCCACTGCAATTTTATCATTGTCGTGACAATGGCATTCAACGCTCGGGCGTTGCATGACTTCTGCTTTCAAGCATTTATCCTTATCATTGGCTTTCTGGGTGATGATCAATCAGGTCATAATCTTGCTCGATTTTGTCCATCTAGATTATCTCAGTTAGCTCGTTGTGACCCGAATACTTAAGACTCTTATGATTTATTGTAAATAAACACTTTTCCCATACAAATAATGTCTCCAAATTTTCAACGCAAATACAATTGCATTAGTTCAAATCATGCTTAGGGTAGTTCTTTTCGTGCGACTTCAATTGTCTTGAAACATATTACCACACTTTACCCTCTTATTAGGACACATCGATCCATTTAATTCGCGTACTAAAGATCACATATTCTTTCTGTAATTAAACTAAGTAAATCAGGCCTCGATCAAACGCTTTAAACTTATCAAAACTTATTTGACATTTTTCACTCCATTCATACTTTACATTTTTCTGGAGTAATCTCGTCATCGGGGCTACAGTCATAGAAAACCCCTTAGCAGATCTTACGTAGTAACACGCCGGTCAGGAAACTCATACGTAACATTTCTTAGTGGTTTCGATCAAGAACCACTTGATCTTTGGATCCCTCGGATTCCTTCTTCGGTAATGTGCGAGAAAGACCGCTAATTCGACCAAAACTCACACTTTCGGTTTGCATATAACCTTTCTTTCTGAAAGTCTAACCTTGCAGAAGGTGTGTGTCGTGATTTCCGATATTTGAATACACAAGGAATGTAGATCTATGAACACTCACGACAAACTGATCCACATCACCGGTGCAGAGAAACCATTATTGATTATAAAATCTGCGGAACTTTATTTGTCAAACCAAACGGCATTATAAGGAACTCGTAATGTCCATATCACGTTCTAAACGCCGTTTAATACACATCCACTTCTTTAATCAGCAGCGATGCGGATCGCAAATCTATCTTTGAAAGATACTGCGCGCTTCGGTGGTCGAACAAATCATCAATTAAGGTAACGGATAGCATTACTATCAACTTGTTCAATTGTTTATAATGTCGATACATGGCCAAAGTGCTATCTTTTAATAAAAACACGGGAGCTCCCCATGTTGATACGCTTGGTCGAATAAACCCTTTTTCTAAGCGGTTCTTACAAGCTATTTCAGCTCGCACAGCTCATTTGGAGCCATTCGGTCTGGTCTGTAATGGATGTCGATTGTGGCACACATGGTGTACTACATAGATAGCAAACTCGATCTCCTTTTGAGGCAATCCAGCAACTCTTAGGAAGCACGTGCGAAAAGTCACTATCGTAGGGATATCGGATACACTAGGTCTTTTCCGTTGATTCATGCCCTGATAGGTGCCACCGAATCAACAAAATTTGTATCCTAGGATTCCCCATTGTGGTAGCAAAGCTCTTTGCGATGCAGAAGTGGCCTAAGTTGAACCAGGGATGTTTTCTTGTGCCCTAAATGGTCTGAGTTGATTAAAATTGGTGTTTCCACTTTGGATTTGGGGCTTTAGTAAGCGATTGAGTTGATGGGTAGTAAGCGTAGCGTAAGAGAAATAAAGTGTAAGAGGAACTCCTTGAAGTTTCGGACCCACTAGGCTTAGGGTTCTAAGGTAACTACCTGTGTCCTCGGGTTCCTTTTCCTCATGCGCTAGAGGATGACCTATAGTCATTTCAGGCCGGATATTGAATTTATTTATAGCTTGAACCTGATTTCCCTTCCTAGTATACAACATTTATGACTGTGTGTTTCAGCGATTAAAACCATTCTATGGATCTAACTTGCGGGGAGCTAATAAATGGCAACTAATTGAGCATGTGGATACAGCGATAAGTATCCACTAAACGAAAGTTTGCCAGTACTAATCACTTTCGGGTTACATCACGGGGGATTTAAGCCGAATGAGAGATGCAAAAACATAATGATGATCTGCATTAATAACATAGGACAATGCTTTTCTCAACCTTTAACCCGATGGTCCTCCTCTTCCAAGGATGAGGAGATTTAGCGAAGTATCCCTTGAGTTGTCATCCTCACGGGATGTTGATTTGTGATAAAAAAATGCAAGAAAGGGAGAGAAAGTGAAGAAAGTTGTTGAGCGGGAAAAATGAAAGCTTTTAATGCTTTTAATCGATAATAGCGCTATTACATAAGGCTGACGACATATGGTCCTTAGAGTCAAGGAAATTACATAAAGTATGAAAGAACAAAATTACATTAAGAACTTGTTTGGTAAAGCCACAGCGGTCGAAAATGGTGATCTGGGGAAAATGGGCATCTTCACTGGGTGTGACTGTGAAAAATTTGCAACATTGCAAGAAAATTACACGCAATGCTCACTCTCCTAAGTCAATTAGCTCGGTACTGTTTGCTTTGTTCATGCTGCGAGCTCGGCTCGAGTTCTTCGCATTTGAATTGGCTTGAAGATAGTGGTACAATTGGCTTGCAAAACTACAAAAATATCCACAAAATATGATTAGTAGCATAGTCGGGGCCTCAGTGTATCAATTGGGTTATTTAAGTTGATTAGTACACAAAAAGTGCTCAAAACCTGCAATAAATAGGCCTCAAAACAACACTATTTGGGCACTAATCATCTGTATCAATCACATAAGCCAAATAGGCTTCACACCCTTTCTGCACCATTGTTCTAGCAATGGCCGCGGATATCACATTGCGAGAGTGATTCGACCTCGATGAAATTCCTTAATCCTCATTGGTGTTCTTAAAGGTCCTCTTTTGTTTTCTACAATCGACTATTACTTTGGGTGGCGAGCAGCGGCTTAGTCCATTCCAAAATCACATCAAACTCCTTAAAGGATAATTGATCAAATCCGGAAATTCTTCTCCATTATTCGGATGCGGAACAAATCTCTATCATATTTACGATAACACTCATGTTTGAATGGGTTCGTCGATAAGATGTCATACTCGGTTTCACTTCGTTAATTTTCCCAAACTTAGGTATGTCGATCTGAATATATGAGTGGGTTGACCGGTCAGTGTGCATGTACAATAGTATGATTTTGGAAGTACCGACTATATCTGAGCGTCGGTGTCTTCCTTGCCTTTGTTGCTTAAATCTAGGCCGAATCGTGCATCTGTCTGCCAGTCTGTGTCCCTTGTTTCGGAACACTTGGTGATGCAACACTCTTGTTGCCTTTCTGTACTGATGAAACATTGCCCCCTATTTGGGGTGTTGTAAATGAACGAGCTCTAGAACAATCTCTCGCTCTATGCTCATGGATCTGATAAACAAGCTGTAAGTCTCGACATTCTCCTTTATGATTTTTCCCACATTAGAACTGTGGCCAGGAAGCGATCATCCCCTCCCAAGCACCTCCTTGGTACTCACTTGATGGCAGTGTCGGTAGAATATTATTCCTACCGATAGCTTGACCTGATCCCTGAGCTATAGGCTAAATGGAACAGCCCAGTCCTCCTAAATTTTCTTTAACTGTTTGGTGGTACGGCCCCGGGTGTGGGATTTTTCTTTCCACAATCTTTTATCTTTCTCTATTTTCCTCTTTCTTTGCTCCCTTTCCACATTCAATGCACATGTCACGATTTGGAGAAATCCTCATGGCAAAATCCTATGACATGGGCTCGAATATGGTCATTAAAGGGTATCACCAGACCTATGACTCTTCTTCCTCACTCACTAAGTATCTACGAGAGCATACTTTCAATGGTGAACTCTCTGATATTAGGTCACACTCATACGTCTTCTTGGATTATGAAACTATTGTTGCTCAAATAAATGCGACCCACATAGTGCTTCTTGAACTCATCTAAGAAGAACTTCCATGTAACACTCTTTGGTGGTGCGGTCTTGGTCACGGAAACCCACCACTGATAAGCCTCATCCTGAAGTAGTGAGGTCGCACACTCTAACTTCTCTTGTTGTGTGATGCATTTGCCTGAAGCATTAAGCTCGGTCGCTTCGAGCGATTCTGCTGCTAAGAGAATATCCTCTTTCTTTCCAAGAAAGTCTATCCCGATTGGTACCTTTGCCAAATTTCTCTTCGATAGGCGATTCTTCGGGCTTGATTATAATTGGTTGCCGGCTCTTTGTAGAGCTGAGCCTTGTGGGCTATGGTACCTCCTGTACTTATTCAGGTTCATTTGCGGTGGAGCATGGATGCTCCACCTTCCACACTACTTGGAATTTGTTTAGGCATTCCTGGTCATCCTCGACCCTAAGGGAAGCTGAACCATCCATGCTTATCTTATTAAGACCAGCAAGATCCGCATCAGAGTTATGTCATCCTTTATATGCAAATGCAATTTATGTCATACAAATTTTCAAAATCATTTACAAGCAACCGTAATCATTTTGTAGAGCGAAATCTGAAACTTAGGCTCGTGCTTTTAAGTGTAGCACCCCTTCCTTTGACCCGATTGGCGAGATTACAGCCCAGGATCACGGGATGCTTTGATACCACTTTTAAGTGTAAGCGACCAGCAAGCGATCTGACGGGATTAGCATATCTGACGAGCAGGATGCCCGAGTTACCACTCATTCACTTTATCAAAATCACTTGTATCAAATATGGTGGGCGATTTCAATTAGGGCGAGCCCATAAGCATTTAAATTCAATAGGCTATAACATTGTAAATCATTCTGATGAAGACATTCCATGCCTTTTGAAATGATTTACAAAATAAAAGTTCGAGTTCAAATTGTTTTTGCAAAATATCAATGTTCAAAAGAAATTGAGTGAATGCATATGACGGACATACTCCTCAATTCTTTCTTTATGACTTTGAGCTTCTCGACCTTGGGTCCGCTTTTAATCACTATCAATCACTCGGTACCTGTGCATTGATAAAAACAATACGCTAATCATTTTCATGCTTAGTGGTTCTATACAATTCCATTATGTTGTTTCATTTTAAGTCAAAGCATGCAATTTTGCTAAACAAAACTTTCAAATCTTTTAGATGATCAATGTTAATGCAATACATATACTTATTTCATATACAATCATTTACGGTTCATTGATCATCCCAAATATATACTTTCATATGTTATAATTCATTTATAACCAATTCATGCATTTCACAATGCTCTTTTCATTTCAATTTGCAATCATGTTTTTCAATATCAATATGTCACAATCTCAAATCAATTGAGTTTTTCCCTTAACGAATTTAACATATGTTTTACGTATTGAGGATCTCATGTCAAACACGGTCATTGGAGTTACTGCGTGGGTATAAAACATTTGTTTTATAACCTGATCTGGTCCAGCTAGGCCTCTTGTAGTTATTAAAAAATCATTTCGTGAACACTCTGAATCTTGTCCCTGCGGGCTCTGGATCGGTGACACATCAATACAATTATTCGCAGTACTGCTAATTTGACCCCTATTGGTATACTAATCTATCCTTAATGCGAATAAACGATTCACATTCAATTAAGGGCATTCAAATCCGTTATATCAAAATACAGTACAATATGTACATTTGTATAAACAGTTCATTTCCAATACTCATGAAATTTTCATATGAAAACATTTCACAATCATTTGCCTCAAATCAATTAAAACAAATCAATATGTTTTTCTTATGCATTTATAACAAGCATTTCAAATATTGAAATGAGAATATGAGAAGATATAACAAACATTTCAAATTTTGAAACGAGAATAAGAAAAGGTAGAACAAACCAATCTTTCTCTTTCTTTTTGCCTTGACTTCAATCTTAGTTCTAGGTTAAGTGATCATCACCGGTCCCTAGCAATTCACACACATCATATTTAGTGAACTAGCACTAATCACATAACGAATATCGCTAGAATTGACAGTGCGATCTGAATACCACTTAGTTTCATTCTTATTTGGACCCCCATTGATAATTTATTAGGGTCCCCAAACTATCGGTGCACGAATACATGACTTTCGAAAACAAAATAAAATTTTTGGCCCATTGTGAACAGTGTCTTCGCCGCGATTTTTCTTGTTTTTCCTCCTTGCTCATTTTGCGATTTTCTCCAAAATTCACCCAAAAACCCAAACTAAAACATGGGAATCACTCCCAAAGACATCCAAATACCATCCCCAACTTGACCATGAGCAAAATGCCCAGAATGGATTAGAGGTTTTTCTATCGAATGTCATTTAGAAATCTAGGGTTTGGTTCCTACCTTAAAATCCTTTTTGAATCTCCTTCACCCAAGATGCTTGATCATTTAGAAGCAATGAAAGGGAAGAAATCACCGAAATCTACGTCTTCTCAGTACAGCCTCTTTCTCTCTTAAAATCCCCAAATGTGTTTTACTCCATTGAGCATTCTAACACCAAAATGCCTTAAGTGTAGTTCACCCTAAAGGGTATGTTTATTTTATGATAAATCTCATTTCTCCTTTTTGGCATTTTAACTCACTTATTGGTTTTCATTTATCATTTAATTCACTTGGCATTTAAATTCATTCTCATTAGACCCTTAGGTCCTCATTTACACATTTCCAAATTTGCTCTTTTTCACTTGGGTTTATTTCCGGGTTCAATCAATTTCTCATTTTAGCATATAATATTTAATCATATGCTCACATATTCATTTCACATTTATCATTTTCACAGTTTAACAATTTATCAATTTTCTCGGAAAAACCCAAGTTTGGCTCAATTCATATCCGGAATATATAATAAAATTATTATAAAAATTCTAGGGTATTTTTGGGGCGTTACAATATGCCTTATAGGTTTTGGCATATGAGGTTATTGCACTAATTTTATTGAAATATGTAATTCGTGTATCTCAAGGCTACCCTCAAATACTGAATTGGAGTGCAACTAGTGCTCCAAGGCCTACTGAAGTTAAAAAAGTGTTTTCAGACCCTAATGTAAGTACTTTCCACCACCTTAAAATTATAAAAATACAATTATGAACATTATGCTATTTTGACTACTAATCAAAGTTTACTTTATATTTGTACTTATGTTTTCATTCACTGTTATTATCTTCTATTGAGGAGCAACAATAAGACTATTGGAAGCATTTAGGCAAACAAGGAATCTCAGTAGAAAATTTGGACCAATCAATTATAGATCAAGATCCTAAAAAATATGTGTCCTTATTTGATGAAGATAGAAATAATGCGTATGTCCCATCAATTGAGGTAAATTCAACTAAAATTAATGTTTTCAATAATCATATTTATGTTGAAGTGTTCACTTTTGAGCTATTCATGTACAATATGTATGAAATTATGGATGAAGTTTGTGAAATTAAAAAAAAAGCTGAGTCAAATTTCAATTATCTAAAGAAGGAAATTGAGGGACTTAATTGGAAGATAGATGAACTAAAACAACTTTGGTTAAAAGTTAGTGATAAGTTCATATATTGAAATCTTCTAATATTTAAATGATTTGCTTTTATGTTTTGATTAATTATTAATTTTTGTTTTGAGTACATGCAACTTTAGGGAAAGATTTCAAATGAAGAAATTTATGCATGATTCTAGATTCACAAATCTAGCACAAAAGAAAATGACAATATGAATGATGATCTCCAACATGAAAATTTGAAGGGTGATACATATAACGAAGTTAAGAGAAATGACATTCCTATGGATGTGAACATTGACATGGAACCTTCCATAGACCTTCAACTTCAACACAAACACATATCTATAGATGGGAAGGATAATGATGATCCAGTTATTACTTTCACCAAGCTATTTGGATCCTCAACCATGCCAAGTGAATTAAATCATTTCCTTGGGCCTCAAGGTGAGGAGGGTCGGCGGAATTCTTTCTTCAGATGAAGAAGATTCACCTCGATCTCGACGCCCGCTCCTTCCTTCGTTGTTGTAATTGTTCTCCCTCCTTTCGATTCACCTACCCAAAGGTCATAATGTGGACCGAACATCTTTTGCTCGCTCATTTGCGAAACGCTTTGATTATGTCTCGATGCATCACTCTGCCTTGCTTATCATTCCTTTTCATTCATCATTCTTATACTTAAAAACAAGTCACCAAATCTGCTATTCAAATGTGACGCCCTAAAATCCTGGTCCATGGATGTCCGCCAACCCGTGGAATACTGTGTGGAATGCCTGCAACCCGACACCACCACGCAAAATCTGGCAGTCTCCCTTGTACGAGGAGCTCACCATGCACAAATCCATCTAAATTAGTTTATAATGACCACACAAGGTCCATATGCAAGTAAAATAATGGCTACTTGTCCCCAGACATACTCACAAAAATATATCCCAATCAAATATATTACATGGTTAAAGAGTTTCTACATTATCTGATCCAAACATGGTACAAAATTATAGAGTTCAATACATGTTATACACAAATATGTGCCACAAGCTCATTTCTTCTCAAACGACTTCAATGAGTGCCGCTTCCATCACTCCTGCATCTGAAATGGTGATCTCTCGACAGGTGAGCAAGCCCAAGAGCGATAATTTGCTACGTGCTACTCCCCACCTAAGTGCACATGCATGCAAAACACACATTCAAGCAATTGCAGAACCTACTCGAATGTCTACATGAACCTTACCTGAATGTCTTTACGACCATCCCAGATCCCCGAGTCCTCACCGACTTCTGCCACATGCTCAGTTTAATATACACGAGAATAACTGGCCAAAAAACAAAAAGTTATTTGTTCAAACACACCACCGAAGTTTCTGTGAAAATATCGGACAACTCCGAGGCTAATCAGCTTCGATAACCTTCCAAAACACCGGTCCTCCGATACAAATTTGTCGGACAATCTCCCAACACGATTCTCCGAAAATCTTCAATGAAATTCCTTCAATAAACATTTATTTTTATTTCATTTTCATGTAATGCACTCCTCCTAATATAAGGTCTTGCAGGTGCATATGGAATGCATGATGCCAATTCAGCATTCATTGCTAATATATTAACGTCGTATATATTAATATAATTAAAATCACATCAAATCATGTTATGTAAATTCTCAGCCAATTACACCAAAATTAGCTCACATGGGCTAATTAACAAACACAAGCAATTCATTTGAATCACTCAACACCATAAAATTCACACAAAAATATTCACGTCACTATTCGTGAGCAGTGAAGCGCCGAATTGTATTGTTAGCGTATAAATAGGAATTCTACCACTTGGTTCAAATCTTTTGAGGCCCAGGGTTTAATAAAACAAACCTCAAAGCATTCATAACCATTTACATGGTTCTTAAACAGGATTAACACAAGTAGGAAAAGATCCACCTCTTGAGTTGTCGAACTCTACCAAATTGGTGTCACGTGTAGCCCTCGATTTGCGTAGAGCAACTGCTTCTTGCTCAGTCGAGCGCGGTCGATCAAATTCGGAATCCTAGAGAGAAGGTGCTCTCTCTCTCTCAAAAACACAAAATCTGCACCTCACTGCCATTTTTTCCAGCTTCTGCCCGTTTTTGGTGTTTTTGAGAAGAAGACATTATTCCATGTTTTGTCTTTTCCTCATTAAAAATTCCAAAATTCTACTTATGTCAATTCGATTTTGGCGCTTGTATCCCCAGCCAATCAGTTAAGTCGTCTATAACCTGCTCGTCTGGCGTATGTCACATGAGTACATGTAGTGGGTGACTTTTGTCACATCACATGTCATTTTACGGCACCTAACATCGGTGTCTCGAAAAACGTGCAAGTTTCGATTGTCTCGAAATTTGACGAAATTCGACGTGGTAGCTAGATTTCGCGAGACGATTCCAACGGTGAAGTCCGTTTCATCATCTGAGATCTAGAAAAATTTGAATTTTTACCAAAATGACCGTTTTGCCCTTTTTCAGAAAATTGGAATTTTCTCAGGTCTTACAAAATGGCATAGGACAAGCTCCCAAGGGCTATGGCCTTCTAGGGCAAGCTTCCCTAAGGCTAGTGGCCTTTAATGGAGAAGGGTAAGCTGCCCAAGGCCTATAGCCTTCAAAGGCAAGCTGCTTGAGGCCAATGGCCTTCAATGGAGAAGGGTAAACTAGTTAAGGCCTATGACCATCGAGGGTAAGCTGCCTAAGGCTAGTGGCCTTCAATGGAGAAGAGCGTGTTGCTTGAGGCTAATGGCCTACAATGGAGAAGGGCACGCTGCTTGAGGCTTATGGCTATCAAGGGAAAGCTGCTTGAGGCCAGTGGCCTTCAATGGAGAAGGGCATGCTATCCAAGGCCTATAGCCTTCAAGGGGACACTACTTAAGGCAAGTGGCCTTCAATGGAGAATGGCAAGGCGCGAGCTTATGGCCTTCAGGAAGCGGCGCGAGAGTTAGTAGTAGGCACAGCGCTCCAAAATTCAACCGACCGCGATTGCCGACCACGATTAACGTGGTCGCGGGTTTGGGTGAGGCTAGCGGGTTCGGGTGATAAGCGGGGTCAACCCGTTTAACCTGCGTTTAATAAGCGGGTGTGTTCGGGTGAGACATGCTAACCCGTTTATAACTCGTTTACCCGTTTAAATAAAATTAATAAATTAATATTTTTTTTAAAAAAATTAATCATTTTTTGTTTTTTTAATAACATAGAAAAATATATAAGGAAAATTTTTCTTAACCTACCTGATCTTTGCGCCTCCTTTCGCCTCCTCAGTGGCCAGTCCTCACCTGGATGCCTCCACCGCGGCCAGCGGCCACGCCTCGTGGCCCCTCCTCCTCCTGGATCGGCTCCAGCCTCCACTGGCCACTCCTCCTCCTGGATCGGCTCCACCACCAGCCAGCAGCCACGCCTCCACCGGCCACTCCTCCTCCTGGATCGGCTCCACCACACCGGCCCAGCCACGCCTCCGCAGAAGCCACTCCCTCCACACCTGCCCTCACCGCGAAGCTCCTCCTCCCAGCTGACACCTCCGCCCAGCCCTCCTCGGCGGCCACCCCTCCGGCTACTCCTCGGCTCCTCTCGCATCTCATGGCTAGCCGGATTCCCGCTCGGTTGGACCCGACTCAGAAGTAAGAGCGACCTCGGTGACCCGACTCCACCGGCCTTGGCTCCGTCGCCTCTATTTGAGCGACCCGCCGGCGCCAGCCAGCAAAGGCACGGACTACCTCGAGAGCGACCTCTCGGAGACGGCGTGGATGACGTGGTAGAATCGTCAACTTTCATAGATCTTGCGCTTAGTTTCGATCCGATCCAATAGATCTGAGCTACACATTCATACAGTTTTGAACATCATTTGGTTTTTTACATTTCTTTGTTAGCGAGGATTAGATTACAAAAATATCATTCAACTCCGCCTTGTTTTATATTTCCTTACTCTTTCTAAGCAACCTACTAAGTCAAAACTAAGTAAGATTTGTTTATTATTATTATTCCATGGGGTACCACACACAGACACAGGCAACAACAGGAGAAACAGGAGAAATGTGCATTTATTCCATAACGAGACTAACTTGGTTCCTCAAAGATGATTGGGATAAAAATTATTAAGTAACCATGGATGGGCTATGCATTGTTATCATTATTGTGTGTTGGAGACACAAATATACCGTACCTTTTATACCTCAATTTTCAAATTTGGGAGAATATGTCTTTTTTGACAATATATAGTCCTAGGTTCTTAAAAGAAGACATTTGATTTTGTTATGAATAGGTATATATGTATTTTCATAATTGTGCTTCAAGAAGAAAATCATGGATGTAAAGGAAATTTGATTTTGACATGGGAAGTTCTCCAATGTGACCATAATAAATCCATTTGCCAATGCGAGGCCTAAAATTTAATAGTATCACCCAAAGATACGAAAAAGTAGTTGACACTATAATTTAGGATATATGAACATCATATTTCTGAACAAATGTATGTGTATTGAGCAAATGGATTCTATTTAGTCACATTTTTTGTCTTAAACGGATGGATTCTTAGATCACAATATTATAATTTCGATGAAGAAGAATCAGGTTGGGCATGAATCTAATGTATTGCAACTCGACAACACAGACATCAGCTGGTACAGCTTCTGAGAAAAGGTAAATCTAATCGTAGCGACAAAGACTTCAATAGTATGGAACTACTTTGCAAATTAAATGAAAATATCAGACAATGAAAGCGTCTTCGCATGTAATGTTGTGGTATCAAATATATATGTAAGTCTAGTCATGGAGCGGTAACATGCATACTCACATGGAAAAATGTGTGAAAAACCATGGGGATATTGGACAATTGCCTTACGAGTGAGGTCGAGGATCTGTACAAATGCGATCCACAATTTGATCTGAAAAGTTTCGTGAGTTAGCGGTTGAGGCAATACTTAAGCATGATTTACCATTTCGATTTGTCCAATATGAGGGTATTAGAGCAATGTTCAAGTATGCTTATGACAATATCAAGATGCCTTCTAGGAATACTACAAAATCAGATGTGTTAAAAATTTACAAGAGAGAGAAGGATAAACTTAAAATTGTGTTGGGTTCCCTTCCTGGAAGAATTTGTTTGACATCTGATTTGTGGACTTCTATATCGACTGATGGATATGTTTCTCTCACAGCCCATTATGTTGATCTAAATTGGAAGTTGCAGAAAAAAATTTTGAACTTTTGTCTCATGCCCACCTCCCACCTTGGTATTGCATTATGCGAGAAAGGGTATACATTTTTAGTGATTAGAGTGAAAGGAAATTATTTTCTTTGACTTTGGATAATGCTAGTAATGATTGTTTTGTTGAGTTGTTGAAGAGTCAAGCAACGCTGAAATGCTCTCTTGAGGGATGGTGGGTTCTTTCGTGACCGGTGTTGTGCGCGTATTAATTTGATAGTCGAGATGGGTGAAAGAAATTGATGAATCGGTGATAAAAATTCGCGAAAGCATCAAATATGTTAAAGGCTCATCGGGAAGGAAAAAGAAGTTCATGGATTGTGTTGCTCAAGTTTCATTAGAGAGTAAAAAAGGTTTGCGAGGGGATGTTCCAACTAGGTGGAACTCAACTTTTGTTATGCTTGACAGTGCACTTTTTTTATCGTTGTGCATTTATTCATTTACAGTTGAGTGATTCTAATTATAGACATTGTCCTTCCCAAGAAGAATAGACAAAGTAGAAAGATTTCTAATTTGTTGAGGTGTTTCATAAAGTTACTTGCTTATTCTACAGTACGTCATATCGACTAATTTGTACTTCCCACCAGTGTTCCTAATTCAACATACTTTGAAGGAGGGCATTGTGAGACAATGATAGTTTTATGAGAATAATGGGAAGTCATATGCATGCCAGGATTTGACAAGTATTGGTCAAGTATAGTGTTATTTTTTTCAATTGCTATCATCTTAGATCCTCGGTACAAAATTAGGTTTGTAGATTGGGCTTATTCAAAACTTTATGGTGGTGATTCCTATGAATTCAAGTGTGTTCAGGATACTTTATTTGAGCTCTTTGAATTGTACTCTGTCAACTTGTCACATGTTGTTCCAAGTACTTCAAGTAGTGAGAAACAAGTTAGCGAGACTCATGGTCTTGATGATTCCGAAAGCCTTTTCGGGTAAATATAATTTATTTTGTTTTTGAATTGAATGTGATCAAGGTAGTTTATTGTATATTAATAATGACTTTGTATAAAATGTAGGATTTTGAAAAGCGTGAAGAAGATGCTCTGTTTCTCCAGTGACCGAGTTGCAGTTATGTTTTAATGAAAAAGGTTTGAAGAAAAAGGAGTTGGATATTCTTTTTGGAAAGAAGCGATTTAATACTATATTGTCTCGGTTGGCTTGTGATGTGATGGCAATTCCTATTTCTACAGTTGCATCTGAATCTGCATTTAGTACCGGTGGTAGAGTTTTGAATAAGTATCGAAGTTCACTTTTGCCAGAAACTGTCCAAGCTTTGATTTGTACTAGAGGTGGACTCTGCTAGGAAGAAGCGTTAAGTTTGATTCCAGTTTACTAGTATTATTTTCTCATTATTCTAATTCATATGATCATTGATTCATTTATGTTTTGTACTTGTTTGTGCTAGTTATGGATGAATTCTAGTGATGATTCAAATTAGATGGTGATGTTTTCAATCAAAATATGAAGTCTAATAAGGATTATATCCGCTCAATGTTTCTAATTCTATATCTATCATTGATCATGACTAAAGAGAGGTAATGTCGAGTTTTTAAAATCTTGATTTAAGATTTATGAATTTATTTAATTAATGTATTATATAATACTTTATTTTTAATTTGTGTAGGGCATGGGAATTTGGTTGTTGAACCTGCTCATTGTCGTGGAGGTGGAGATTTGATATCTTTCACGAATTTTGTGAATCATGGAATTTATAGTTGTTTGAGATTGTAATTTGTAATATGATTGTTATTTCGGATTGTATTTATGATTTGTAATATGGTTGTTGGTGGAATTTGGATACTTTGGATTTGAATATTTAGATTGTAATTTGTACTTTATTATATAGTGGTGTGGTATGAATGATGTCTCCAAATATTACATTTTTTGTGTTAGTTTGTTTGTTTTATGAAGTTAACATTTTTAAATAAACAGGTAAATGGTTAAACGGGTGGTTTAACGTGTTAAATGGGTCAAACGTGTGGTAAACAGGTAAATGGGTCAAATGAGTGGTTTATCGTGTTAACCCAACCCAACCCGTTAAAATTAGACGTGTTAAACGAGTCGTGTCGTGTTACAGTTTATTAAACGGTTCGTGTTAAATGTTTAGTTTTTACGCATTTATTAAAGCGTGCTTCGTGTACGGGTTTACATGTTCTCACCCAGATCACCCGTTTAACCGTAACCGTTAACTGACCAAGCTACGTTTGACACCCCTAGTTAGTGGCCTTTGATGGAGAAGGGGTCTGTATACCAAGGAAAGTTGGATGAATATGCAACTTTTATTTGAACTTCCCGTGCACTAGGGGCAATAATGAAAGACATGACTAAAAAAAGAAAAGAACAATTCACTAATGGAAATATTTCTTTAGATAAGTTGAGTTCTAGGGGCGGGGCTCGATCTTCTCGTGCGAGGACTGGAGTTTGTAAGCTCCCTTTGATCCATCATCGATGATCGTATAGGGGCCTTCACAGCTGGGCTTAAACTTGCCTCTGTCGAATGTCCACCGTAGTACTAGGTCGCCTCTTTTGAAGACTCTAAGCCTTATTATTTTGTCCCTTGGCCGCGTTGCTCAGCATTAGTATTCGACCATTTAGATTGTGACTCTGTCCCTTCTTTCTTTTAGCTCATCTAATGTGAGGGCAAGTTTGATGGGGTCGCTAGTGTGAAGGACGTCTAATCCAAACTCCACTGGGATTAGTGCCTCCGTTCCAAAAGCAAGGTCATATGACGTTTCACCAATGGGTTTCGCCAGCAGTAATACGGTAGGCGAAGGACTACGTGCAACTCGACAGGCCATTTGCCCTTGGCGAGTGTAAACCCCCACATGTCTAAATATCGATTATCGTCCAAATTAGTTTTACCTCTTAAACCAAAGCATAAGAATAATAAATATAAAAATGGTTATGTAAATCCTAGAAATAAAGGTTTTAGGTTAAAATAACGTAAAAAATGAATCCGGGCATTCGAAAAACCTTAGAGTAGTCCTATGGAGCTGAATTTGACGGTGTAATGCTTAAAGCGTAATTTTGAAGAAAAACGAAAATAATAACCCATGAGCATGATTTTCGGGGCAGGTAGTTAAAACCCAAACTTTTCTTCTCTTCACTCGATTCTCTCCATCACACGCACACCCACACCTCTTGAAGCCCTAGGGATGGATTGGAGAAGAAGGAAGGAAGGCGATCCCAGGAGATTTAAGGGCAAATGTGATACAAAGCTTAAAGATCTCCATAGCAACCAAAGGGTTAAGGTAGGGGTTTTCTATTCACTTACGTGAGGCTAGGGTATGTATATATGTACGTTTTGGAAATTTATAAATGCTATTTTAAGGTGATGAAACCGGCATTCCCTACTCTCTCTTTATGCGCATTAGGAATTAAGGAATTTATTCTTAAATGTGTTCTTTGGGGATTGATTTCTAACTCCTAGTGATTTGTGTGAGTAGAAAAATCACAGTGGGCTATAGTCTCTTGTATTTTCTAACTATTTCTTGAATTGTTTTATGATTGTTTGTGGATTCTTAGAAGTTTTTCAGGTAAAATTGAAATTATGGAAGGATTGGTAGTGAAAATTGTTGGTTTGGTAAACTAAATTTTCTGGTATGGTGATTGAGGAATCCAGTGGGGGATTCTTTATATAGTATGGGGGATTCTTCTATGGTGCTCACTGCCCGATTTCGACTCACTCGGACCCGATTCCGACTCACTCGGACCCGATTCCGACTCACTCGGACCCAGAATTTGACTCGCTTTCGAAAATGATTCTCCACGAGTTATTACATATTATTGGGATTTTACATAACATGGGGATTATGATATACTCGGGGATTTTTCTTACATAACATGGGATTCTTATATAGTATAGGATACGGTATAGTATGGGGGATTTTTATATAACATGGGGGATTATTATATAATATGGGGGATTCTTATATAACATGGGAAATTCTTATATAGCATGCGGGATTTTAATATAGTATGGGAGATTCTTGTATAGTATGGGGGATGATTATATAATATGGGGGATTCTTATATGAGTATGGGGGATTACGGTATAGTATGGGGGATTTTTATACAACATGAGGGATTATTATATAATATGGGGGATTCTTATATAACATGGGAAATTCTTATATAGCATGGGGATTCTAATATAGTATGGATTCTTACAGTATATTATGGGGATTTTTATATAACGAGGGGATGATTATATAATATGGGATTCTTATATAACATGGGGATTCTTATATATCTTATGGGGATTTCCATATGATATGGGTGATTAGTATGAGGTAGGGGATGAGATTATTGTTGGTAGGATAAAATTCTGATATAGTGATTGGTAAGAAAAAGGAAATGAGAGGTTCCTTGTAAGGATGCTCAACCTATGTAAGAGGTTCCTTGTAGGATCTTGAGAAACTACTATGATGAATGGGGTTCTGTGCAAGGATGCTCAACCTATGCTCAAGAGGTTCCTTGTAGGATGCTTGAGAAAACTCTTAGGATGAATGAGAGGTTCAGCGTAAGGATGCTCGACCTATGCTCGAGGTTCCCTTATAAAGTGCTTGAGAAACACTACTATGATGAATGAGAAGTTTATTGTTAGGATGCTTGAGAAACACTACTATGATGAATGAGAGGTTCCTTGTAAGGATGCTCAACTTATGCTCAAGAGGTTCCTTATAAGGATGCTTGAGAAACACTACTATGATGAATGAGAGGTTCCTTATAAGGATGCTTGAGAAACACTACTATGACGAATGAGAAGTTTATTGTAAGGATGTTTGAGAAACAAAAATAACGGTTGTAAATGGTATTTGGTGAAAATGTTTATAATTTTGTTTACGCGTTGCTTGAGTGTACATTTACTTAAGTGTTTTCATATAAACTTGAGATCTAGTTGCAATGTCCTTGTTTTCATTAAAATGGTACATCTATGATATGTTATAAAAAAATGAGACATTGTTTTTCATATTTTCTAAACCTTGTTAGGTTGGGAGATTTTCCTCTGAGAGCTTCGTGCTCACCCCCCTACTTACATCCATTTTTATTTTACCTTTGAGGAAGGTAGAATTTGAGGAACCGCGCATGGGGAGGCCCACCTGCGAGGAATCTAAATTCGAGGGAGAACATGTAGAATTTATCAGTTTATTTGTACTAGACTAGAGAAATTATTTTGAAATCATGCTGGAATCTAGTATTTTTGTTATTCGTGTTATCATAGTTTAATTCTTTAGATATGTAAATGCCATTATTGGGCATATTCTTTTGTTATTATGGCCCTGGCTTAGCTTAGTCTTTTAGAAGGTTATTGTGGGTATTTCATACGGTGAATAGAAATCTTTTGGGGATAATATTGTAAATATTTGATGGATAAATGGGCCCCTGTGGGTGATGTGTTATAATCGCGAGGTTGTGTTTGGAGTAGAGCTTCCCGAACAAGGGAGACTCTGCCCGAATTTTGTTAAATTAAGGACACTTGGTCATTCATGGATTTTATTAGTGCTCTCATGGTGTAAATGGTTGTTAGTATGTAATGACGTCCCAAGGGGTATTTGGGGCGTTACACGAAGTCATCCGTTTCTTAAGGTAGTTGAGTAACGTTTTGTTTATCGCCTGGGCTTGATCATTGGACCGCGGGTACTTAGGAGTGGAGAAGATGTTTTTTATCACATGCTCTGAGCATAATTGCTAAAATGGTTTACTGAAGAACTATGGTCTATTGTTCAAGACTATGACACGGGGGATTCCAAATCGGCATATAATGTTCCATTGGACGAATTGGGTCAGGTGGCTTACCTTAATCTAAGCGTAAGGCTTGACCTCCGCCCACTTAGTGAAATAAACTGTAGCGACTAGTAGGAATTTTCTTTACTTGGTGGTTGGAGGTAGGGGTCCCACGACATCAATCCCCCAAATATAGAATGGCCATGGGCTAGATATCAGGTGGAGTTCGTTAGCCAGGGCGTGGATGGCGTACCGAAATTTTGGCATACATCACAGGTTCTAACAAACTGTTTTGACTCAAGTTTCATTGTCGGATAATAGAAGCCCTACATCATGATTCTGTGGCACAAAGATCGTTTGTTGATATGGGTACCACAAATGCCCTTATGTGTTTGCTTGATGATGTGTTTGGCTTCTTTCGGTGGCACACACCTTTGGTAGGGGCTCGAGAATGACTTGCGGTAAAGAGTGCTATTTATTAGGGCAGACCTTGCCTCTCGAGCTCTGATTTTAATAGTGGCTTTCTTATCGGTGAGTAGGAACCCCTCCTTCAAATAAGTTGTTAGTGGAGTTATCCAAGAATCGACCGTTCAGGTTTCTACCAGGAGGATTGCCTTCTCATAGATTGAGGAGTGCACTAAGACATTTAATTCTGCATGGCAAGGGTACGGGGCACTAGAGGTCAGATTGGACAAGGCGTCGACCATTCTCATTTTTTGTTCTCGGTACTTGTGCTACTTTAAATTTCGTGAATTGAGAAATTAGAGATCATGCAAGAGCTAGGTACTTAGCCATCTTATTGTTTTTTGCTTCATACTCACCTTGGATCTAGGATGCTACTAACTACGAGTCACATCAGAGCTCTAAGCTCGTGATCAAGAGTGCTTGGGCCACCTGAAGTCATAGAAACATAGCCTCGTATTCGGCCTTATTATTCGAGATTGAGAATGGGAACTTAACTGCCTGGGCTACCAATAGGCCCTCGGGAGACTGTAACACCATGCCGGCCCCCTACTGCTTTGGAAGACCCATTGGTCTCGAGTATCTAGAGGTGATCAAGGAGGCTGCCCCTCGACATATATGACAGTTCGACAATGAAATTGGCAAGAACTTGACCCTTGATTGCACGCTTAATAGCCCATTTCAGAAGTTTTCCCGATGCATCAGGCTTGTGGAGTATGGATCTGATTGGGTAGCTAGACAATACATTTATAGTGTGGGCTTGGAAGTACGGACACAACTTTTTGGTTGCGACCCTCAAGGCGAAAGTGATTCATTCGAAATCTTTGTAATGGGATTGGATGTCGGTCAACATCTTGCTAACAAAGTAAACTAGCTTTTGCCTTCCCTTTTCATCTGTTTTGACCAATGTTGTGCTTGCAGCTACAATTGAGGTGTGAGGTAAAGAAATAGCTCTTCCCCCTCAACAAGTTAGGACAAGACTAGCAGG
Organism: Tetrastigma voinierianum; assembly: GCA_016808115.1. NCBI lineage: Eukaryota > Viridiplantae > Streptophyta > Magnoliopsida > Vitales > Vitaceae > Tetrastigma > Tetrastigma voinierianum. The sequence goes on from JAEQBH010001536.1 coordinate 56,810, forward strand.
GAGGTAAGGTACCCCTTGATGGCCTGGAAGGCTTTGTCGTACTCAACATCCTATTCGCCTAACAAGGCACCTTTCAGAACCCTGAAGAATGGTCGAAGGCAATCCGAATACCTCAAAATGAACCTGTTTAGTGGTGTTAATTTACTTGTCAATGCCTGTATTTGCTTCCTTGTTTTGAGATGTTGCATTTTTAGAATGGCTTGGGCTTGCTCGGGTGCCACTTCAATTCCATGCTTACTTACAATAAAACCTAGAAACTTTCCTGACTCAACTCCAAATACGCATTTGTCTGGGTTTAGCCGCAAACAATATTGCCTCATCAGCAAGAAAGCTTCCTGCAAGTGGGTAAGGTGGTTGATGCGGGATTTCGACTTCACTAGCATGTCATATATGTATACTTCCATAGTTTTTCCCAATAGAGGTTCGAACATTCGAGACATCATGGGTTGATAGGTGGCCCCTGCATTCTTAAGGTCGAACGACATTACGTTGTAATAGTACATTCCCATCGGTGTTATGAAGGCCGTCCTTGCCAAATCAAGATGGAACATGGGGATCTGATTATAGCTCGAATACTCGTTCAGAAAATATAAGAGATTATGCCCTGTAGTGACATCCATTATTTGGTCGATTCGAGGAAGGGGGAACGTATCCTCCAGGTAGGTGTCATTGAGATCGGAGTAGTCCACGCAAACTTGCTACTTTCCATTCTTTTTGGGGATAACCACAACAGTAGCTAACCTATCGGGGTATTAGACTTCTCGAATGAAACCAATCGTGAAGAGTCTATCGACCTCCTCTTTGATTACTTCTCGACGCTCGGGGTGGAAACGCCTAAACTTTTATCGTACAGGCTTACGTTCGACCTGCAAGTTAAGTTGGTGTTGTGCCATGGTTGGAGAAATGTCAGGCATGCCTAACATGCCTAACAAGTATCCATAGACGAGAAAGATAATGATGATCTAGTTATTTATATCGCTAAGCTATTTGGTTCCCTAACCATGCCAAGTGAATTTTCGGTGTATGTTATACCACCCCACATTTTTTCTACAATCTTTAAGAAGAGAAGCCAAATTAAAAAATCTCAAATTTTGCAAGATCCTTTTACGGACCTAACGAAGAGAAAGAAATTGAGGAAAGAGATTGGAGAATCTTCAAATTCATATAATCCCTTGCGTTCAATCTCTAAAGAAGCATTAGAGTCCTTTCAAAGGTGGATGACTCAAAATCAAGAGTAAGTTATAAAAATTTTTAACTTGTACCTTTGTATATTTCACAATTTATTAAACCACTAATGATTCATTCTACTTTGATGTAGAATGTTTACAATTGACATTTACTACATGTATGTTGATCAACAAAGGTTTAAGTCACTACTTATTCATGGTTCATGGCTAAGTGACACAATACGTAATTAGTCTTTTTTTATTGAGATTAAAACCAAAGTATAAAACTAATTTATTTATTTTTTTATTGTTAGCACATTGATGTTGCCGTTCTTTTTTTGTAAGCAACTAATGCAAAATCCTCATATTTTCCCCTAGAAGTTTACTTTTGTAGACACTATGTTTTGGGTATGTATAACTTTAAATTCTGTTCTTATTCAATTTTTTTTTTAATAATAAAGTTATTATGTTGGTGATTAACTAATATACGTTTTCTTTTATGTATGTAGCAAAACATTCATTCAAGATGGAACAAACATGGTAAAAAGGGGAATCAACTTAGATTGCTTGAAGATGACATTCTTATTGATCATGCTAAAAATTATCAACCTCTTCATTCTCTTATCTGGTCTAATGATGATGTTGTGTATGTCTCAATCAATGTTTGGGCCGATCACTTTAGGTCAAGGAATTATCTATCTTGCATGAAGGATTATATATATATATATATATATATATATATATATATATATATATTATGCTAAAGGTTATTAATCTCTTCATTCTCTTAAATGGTTATGATATTGAAATTGTGTACATCCCAATCAATGCTTGGGCTAGTCACTAGGTCTTGGGAATTGTCCATCTTGCACCAAGGATCATATATATATATGACTCTTTAATTAAGCATAAATAGTGATGCAAGATTGCAAGAGAGCATTAAACCATTATCAAAATTGTTACCACATTTATTGAATTCCATAGCATATTATGGGATTCAAGGTGATAGTGATGCTAATAATAAGGAACGTGATATTGAACAATTGAAAGACATTCCTCAACAAAAAAATCATAAGTAAGTTTCATATTTACTTTGATATCTTGTTCACTAATATTTAGTAATATATCTAACATTAATTAACGTGTATCATGTAGTGATGATTGTGGAATGCTCATGATCAAGTATGTTGAGTAATTAATGCACAGTCATCCATTTGATTCCCTTTTAGATGATATTATGGATTGGTTCTAAGAGAAAATGTGAGTATAATTGTTTTACATAAGAGATTTGCCTACGTAATTAAGTTGTGATGATAAAGAACATTTTGTTTGGCATGGTTAAATAGTTTGTTATATGTAATTAAGTTGTGAAAAATTAGAAACATTTACATTTTGTTTGGCATGGTTAGATAGTTTGTTATATGTAATTAAGTTGTGAAAAACTAGGAACATTTTGGTTAACATGTATTTGGATACATATATTTAAATATTTTGATATGTACAAATTTATTTGAATGTAGTCTTAAGTTGGGAGGTCTGTGATTGAATTTCTAAGTATTGTAAAGCTATTCAATTTCTGTAATATTGCAAAGCTATTGATATATACAAATGTATTTGAATGTGGCCTCAAGTTATGTTCACAAGTTAAATATGTAACCTTTAGTTCGGACTTAACTGTTGTCAAGTTATATTTAAACAAACTTGAAGAGGATTACATTAAGATTAAGTAAAGGTTTTACATTTGAACGTACTTGAGAATGGTTAAGTCAAGGTTCTTTAATGAGTAACTATTTAGTCCGAACTTAACTATCGTCAAGTTACTTTTGAACTAACTTGAAGGAGGTTAAGTAAAGGTTCTTAAATCAGTAGCTATTTACTCTGGACTTAATTATCGTCAAGTTTCAACTTAAAGGGGGTTAACTCAAGGTTCTTAAACCAGTAGTTATTTAGTCTAGACTTAACTACCGTTAAGTTACAACTTGAAGGGGGTTAAGTCAAGGTTCTTAATTAAATATCTATTTAGTCTAGACTTAACTATCATTAAGTTACAACTTGAAGGGGATTAAGTCAAGATTCTTATATCAGTAACTATTTATTTTGGACTTAATTATCTTCAAGTTACAACTTGAAAGGGGTTAAGTCAAGGTTATTAAATCAATATCTATTTGGTCTACACTTAACTATCGTTAAGTTACAACTTGAAGGGGGTTAAGTGTAGGTTCTTAAATCAATATCTATTTAGTCTAGACTTAACTATCGTTAAGTTACAACTTGAAAGGGGTTAAGTTATGGTTCTTAAATCAGTAGCTATTAATTCTAGACTTAATTATCATCAAGTTTCAACTTGAATGTGATTAAGTCAAGGTTCATAAATAAGTAGCTATTTATTCTGGACTTAACTATCTCCAAGTTACAACTGGAAGGGGGTTGAGTCAATGTTCTTAGTTTAGTAGTTATTTGTTTTGGACTTAACTATCGTCAAGTTTCCTATCAACAAACTCGAAGATACTTATGTTTACATACCATTGTCGAATAAAACATATAACTTGTATTGAATATATAAACTATAACAATTATGCTAAGATAATTAACTTATAATCATTTTTGCACTTTACATATTACTTTATACAAACAATAACTTACTTGTGTTTTCATTCACTAAGGTTCCAAAAAAATGAAAAGATGACAATTACAATATTCATTTTATGTCAACTCAGATAGTGTTAGAACTATGGTGATATCAACATATTGGTTGTTTGCATGTTTTCTGGTTATGCCCATATTGACCACATTAGCTACAACGAGATGTGTGTTTTCCCTCCCCTCCAGAGAGGATTCTTAATTTCCTTGGCCTTCCTGTTGGTTGCCTTGTTTTAGGTGGTAACACTACTTTGTTTCAAATGTCATCAAGTATTATCCAATCAATCTCGCTTCCAATTGGATAAATAGACTCTAAATATGAAGACATCAACACTTTGGTAGTAAAATATTGACTATGCAAACTATAACAATCAATTTTGTAATACCAACAAGCAGCAATAACATGTGCACAAGGAATGTGGTTGAGATCAAATTTTCCACATGTGCATTAATGAGTGTCTACATTCATTTGAGCAGTTACGCCATCATATTTAACATTACATTCCTTGGAGTTTATGGGTTCCACCTGATACGTTGATGACATATTATACCTTGAATGAAGTTGTTCATCAACTCACTTAGTAAGTTCAGTTGACATTGAAAATGCTTGTTCTCGATGACACACAAACCATTTTTGAAGTAAGTTTCTCAATTCTTCAACTAATTTCAAAACAGGAAGATCTCGAGCACTTTTCAACGTACTATTAAGGCTTTCAACGATTCTTATGGTCATGACATTATATCTTTTTCCATTAGAATGTGAACGAGCCCATCGACCAACTCCTATATCCAACAATGATCATGCTACTCTTAGGTCAATCATCTCTATTTTCCAAAATATAATATTAAATTATGATATACAATAATCATGAACAACATCATGGAATAACTTGTGAATTGTAGGATTCTTGAACTTTGTTCTCAAGTTTTGTCAAATATGAAAAGTATAAAAAACATGTCTTGCATGGGGAAATATTTTATATACCACTCTCTCAATGCTATAATGTTGATTTGAAATCAGAAACAAATCATCAACATGTCCAATTGCATCATGCAATTTTGTTAGAAACCACTCTCATGAAGCATCTTTTTTTGAATCCACCAATCCCAAAAAGCTAAAGGAGGTATATTTGGTTATTGTCATCTTTACATATTGCAATAAGTCCTAAGTATTTTACTTTTGAAAATGTCTCATCAATTGCTATCAGTTAATTACACCAACATATAATATTAGAATTTTAAATCCTACCATCGAATATATTTTAACATTTTTAAATCTATAAAAAATGTAAACAACAAGCAAACCATAATAAAATTTCATAATTTTATTACTTACCATCATTTGATTTTCCATATGATAATGTTTCTCCATCCTTTTAGACTGCTCTTCTTATTTTAACTTCTTTTTTTTATGGTTGTAAATAATATTGAAAAAATTATAATGATTCAAACTATCTAAATATTTGATACATAGTACTAAATGTTTAAACATTTATAATAAACTTAAATAAATGGAACATGAAAAACAAGACAACTTACAAACATATTATTAATCTACCTATATTTTTTAGGAGTAATTGATATGAATAATCCATAGTTTGGTCGGTCTTCTTTAATTAGTCCCCCCTACGGTTTACCTAAGAATAATCTCACATTTGAGGGGTCTCATATCCAAATGGTCCACGATCGGTAGCAACTGGCTTAGTCGATTTTGGATGTCATACGTGGCATAATCAATTTAATGAGCCCTAATTTCTTCCATATGCTTTGTCCATTTCATTTTTCATCAACATGTGTTTCTTTAGCCTGTACAGAACCAGTTGCAAAGCAAAGGGGATTCATTATGGGTATTCATTCTTTGACATCCCTTTTATTTATTCTTTTTTTTTCTTATTCAAGAGGGTTTTGAGTTGTTTTGTTTGTTGGAAATTGTTGAAATCTTATCTATAATTGTTATATTTTGTTGTCATGTGCGTAAATTTTTGGATGATTGAAAGTAAAATTTCGATTTTGGTTTTTCGTGTTTTGGGAATTTAGGGCTTAATTTGTTGTCATAGAGTGGTGATTAGGGCTTTTGGAGAGTTGGTGGCTCAAATCTAATTGTTAAGATTGATGCTGACATATTGATGCTTGAGGTTGAGACTGCTGGCAAAATCATGGGTTTATTAATTGCTAGGTACAACACTATTGCCATCGCTAGTGCTTTCCTCATGAAGTTCGTTGGAGAGAGACTTGATATCTATAGCAAGATATTGGCAAGCAATAATGGTTTTTTTTTAATCATTTTTTATGTTATGGAAAAACACTTAATTGATTTCTTGAAAATCAGAGCAATCGAAGATTGTAACCTGCAAGCAGCCAGGATATTTTCTGGTATGGGATGATAAGTAGAAGATGAAGTACTCATGGAATACAATGTATGAAGTGATGAGATTCGCACCCCCATTTCAAGGAACTTTCATAATTGTTCTTTAGGACTTTACCTCAAGATATGCCATGTAGCTATGGGGATTGTTCTACTCTGTAGTTTTTTGATCCCCATATTGTCTTTTAAAAATTGTGATTTTGGCTTCAGCTTTCATGAAAAACCAAGAAAGTTATACCAAACAGGGCCTAATGAGAAGAGAGACAAAAAGTAAGGTAGGGAAAAGAAGCTTAGGTCGTCAATGGTGGTGGGGGAGGAGGAGAAGTTGTTGTGATGGTGGAGAAGGAGAGAGGTGGGGATAAAAATGATTTAAAAAAATAAAAGTTTTGGCTAATTAGATAGTGACATGTGACAATAGAGGAGAGAAAGAGTAAGGAGCAAACTGATTTTTTTTCTTAAAAAATAAAAATTATAGAAGTCAATTAGATATTGACATGTGGCTATATAAGATTATTTTAACTTCCTTAGCCGGTTACCAATGTATTGAGACCAATACAATGCGGGACCCCTTAAACCTGAGATTATTCCTAGTTAATCAATAGGTAGGACTAATTAAAAAAGACGGCCAAACTATAGATTATTTATGTCAATTACCCATATTTTTTTATTGTTGGTTATCTTCTCATTCCTTTGTCTTCTCTTTTACTTTGTTTTTGTCTTGGGTGGCTAACTTGAAACATGCTAATTCTCTACTAATTTAATGTGAAATTCATGTCAGATGCTAACATCACATGTCATGGAAACATGTTTCATTTTCTTATTTGTATTCTATAGAAATATGTCTCCCATCTGACTTAAGTATGGTTATGTTACTAACTCATTTTATATAAAACATTTTCTTAAAATGTCTAAGCACTTTCACATATTTAGTATGCTATGGAAAGATAAGCCCATATGCCAGTTGTAGAAGACAAATTCAAAATAGTGCAAGAAAACATGACAAATCAAAAGCACTACAAATAATTTCAACAAAGAAAGACCTATGAGTGATTTTACAAGGTAGAAGAATAATTAATAAAGATAGTCCTAATGAATCTTAGACCTATTGTCATCATTTATGTCATAGGGAAACCAACTTAAGAAAAATAATAATAAAAAATAAAAAATAAAAACACAAACAAAAATGAATTCTACTTAAGCATTAAATCTGTTTCAGATAGGAAGGGCAAAACAAAGCAAAATATGCAAGACAACTTGTTTCAGAAAAAACAAATTTTTGGTCTTTGGTGTTTTCACCAAACAATAGAATAAATGAAGCTCTAAATGAATATGTAATGGTTGTACCTGGGATGTTTCTTATATTAATGGATTTTAAAATAATGAGAAGAGCTGAACCGTGGGAGGGAGGAGATGAAAAAGTTGGAGGTAAATGAAAGTGAGTTGTGAGTGGTTACTAGGGTAAGTTTGTCTAATTAAATATTTTTATCTTTCTTTTTTGGATTTTGACAAAAAGGGTTATATTTGCAATTTTTATTTCTAATTGCCCCTTTTAAAGAAAAGATAAATATGAATGATTTCAGGTCAAAAACAGTAAAAATTTACCCATTGTTTGAGGAAAAATGGTTAAAAAAAAACAAGATGAAAGGTTAGGGTTTTTGGATAAACAATTTAAATAAGATATTTAGAAGTTAGAAATATGAATATTTTCCCCATATTAAATTTTAATACAATTTCAGTGGGTTGGTGGCAGATCAAGTAATTTTCTAAAAAATTATGACACGAATATTAAATTGTCCAAACTTTTCCAACCAAACATTTTTCTTTCCTTCTTTATATTTCCTTTGTTTCCTGCCATTCCCTTCTTCTCAGCCCTACGCCCGATCCTTCCAGCAGTGGCCAGCCCAGCAGCAGACCAAGCAACATAAAACAGCACCTCCTACGAAGGTAACAACTCATAACTCTGGCTAGTAATAGGTTTTCACTTTCTTTTTTTTTCTTCTTTCTTTTTTTCCTTTCCATTCTTTCCATTATTTGTTTCGACGAAATTTCGATGACATTTTATTGAAAAATAATCATTTCTGTGTATCTTGTACAAATTTCTCTTCAAATCGAAATTTCTCCGAATTCGTAGAAATTTACAGAAATGTCTTTTTTTTTAAATATGTTGCGTATATTTCTTTCCAACCCCACAAACACTGGAATTTTTTTTTCCAAATTTTCATCCTTGCAATATTTATTTCACCATATATATTAGGTTCATAATCTATTTGTTAGAAATCAACAAAATTACAGATGTCTTATTTATTTTCTTAAATAAGATTGTATTTTAAAAGGTTATGTAAAATAAATAATAATAAACATATGTATATATTTTTTTTGATTAAGAGCTTACACAAACATAAGGAAGATTTAGGGTTCAAAGTCCGAACAAATTTGTGGTGAACATATTACTTTTTTTTTTTTTTTAATTTTTGAAAATTGATGTTTTATTTCAAGCTCAACATGAGTCTATCTATGCACGTGTTGCTGATGGCTTGACAAATGGTAAGGAGCAGTTTGACAATCTTGTAGGACTATAATCCGACAGTAGATAAATAGTGGTTTGAGTCCTTTAGGAGGCAATGTGACTCAATGATAACGTTTGAGAAGTGTTATTTTGAGTCCTTTAAGCCATTTCAGCTTCTCTCTATAGCTGAGGGTCTCGGCCACAAACGGGTCAAATCCTCCTTGCAAGGGTCTTCCAGCTTTTGCATACCTAATAATATGAGGACTGTTTTGGAACATTGTTGCATCTTGATAGCACTTTAGAGCAATTCCAATAAAAGTTGTCAAAAATAAGTGTCCAGATAATGAACAAATCACGAAACGATATTTTGTGTTTCATGAAGCATTTTGTTTTGATAAGTAGGTATGAAAATGGGAATTCATCGTTTTAATAATTGATGTTTTTATTAAAAAATATAATTAAAAACACAAGAATATGAGATAGAATATAGTCGTTGAAAGGAGCATTAGTCGTTATATTTATTTTACTTGGCCTCTTCCGTTTTTACCAAAAGTTGTCCAAATATCTGTGCGAAAATCACTGGATGACATTTGTCTCTACGATGTCGTCTTTTATTGGGCGCGATTTTTATCTTTGAGGTGCTATTTTAACGGTTATGGGGTTAGCATCGCGATAGGGCTAGCTGGAGTTGCTCTTGGGCGAGGGAATTAGCCTCACATTAGCTGCCTCTATATAGTATATTGTAAAAAGTTGGTCCAGTAGGAACTCCAAATTTGATGTTTTCTTTGCTTACATAATGTCGACCCACCACCACTCTGCAAAATTTGATGGCCTGTTTTCGCGGAGAAATTTATTAAACTTTTTAAATCACACAATTCTTCAGCAACGCTGAATCTATGGCAATTAAAATGGTGGAATGCTTTTGTCAATCATATTGTTAAACCTTTTAAATTCTAGTAGGAATTCACTCTGAACTTCATGGAAAACGCCAAATGATTAATGCTAAAATCTTTTTTTAGTTATAGGATAACTATGGAGAATTTTTCACATGGACGGACGAGAAAATAAAAGACCACATTGACTATTCCGGAAAGGAATTTGAGAAAGATAGGAATTTGCAAAGGTGTCATTTGGAATGACAAATTTGATCGGTCAGTTTATCCGGAGGTTTTGCTTCTTGCAAAAGCATTTCCCCAGCGGGAGTTCTTTATCGAAATATAATCACCATGCTTCAAATGACACCCAAACCACCATAAAAATTTAGTTTCCGATGGAGTGCGTCGAAGAGTGACAAAATGTCGTCAGAGTTTGTGAAGTCTTATGTTGACAATTTTGGAGAAGTGAGGATGCAAAATAGCCGTTGATGGCTCTTGTTTTGAAACCAGCTATTTTCTCAGCGGCTATATTAATTTGATTCACCATAAAATTCTGAGAGAATCAAAGGGAAAATAATTCTGCCCAAATCCTTGTCTTACAGTGTTTTGAAAAACACAACTTCTTGAATCCCGGCTTCACGCAGATCAAGTGGTCCACGTGCGACGGGAAGCGAACCCTCGTTAATGCGAACGCCGTTTGGAGGAAGAGGAAGAAAGAAGGGGAAGAGGAAGAAAGAAGGGAGGAAGAAGACGGACGGGTATTTCTTGCCTCTTTAAAAATTGAAATTTTGATTTTTAAATCAAAATTGATAAATTATTAATTCTTTAAATTCATTTCTATAGGTTTTATAATTGATAAATTGATTTGTATATTTTATAAATTGCTCATTTTTTAAATTGATTATAATTTTTTTAATTGATAAATTTCTCATTCTTTAAATTGACAAATTGATTTTTTAAATTTAAATTGATAAATTGATAATTTTTTAATTAATAAATTGTTCATTCTTTAAATTGATTTTAAATTTTATAATTGGTAGGTGGTTGTATACTTTATAAATTGCTCATTTTTTAAATTGATTATAATTTTTTTAATTGATAAATTGCTCATTCTTTAAATTGACAAATTGATTTTTTAAATTTAAATTGATAAATTGATAATTTTTTAATTAATAAATTGCTCATTCTTTAAATTGATTTTAAATTTTATAATTGGTAGATTCATTTGTATACTTTATAAATTGCTCATTCTTTAAATTGATTATAATTTTTTTAATTGATAAATTGCTCATTCTTTTAGGATGACAAATTGATTTTTTAAATTTAAATTGATAAATTGATGATTTTAATTGATAAATTCTTTCATTCTTTAAATTGATTATAAATTTTATAATTGATAGATTTATTTGTATACTTTATAAATTGTTCATTTTTTCAATTGATTATAATTTTTATTTTTATTTGTGTAGATGGATTTGCAATATGACGGTTCTTTTGTTGTAAACAATGGGTTTTTTCAATAAAAACAAAAAAAAAAAAGTTGTGTCCCACATGGAACAAAGAAAATTTTTTTTGAGTTTATATATTAAAACCCATTTATGGGCTTATACATAGATTGAGAAAAAGGGAGGCCTCGCGTGCATAAGAAATGGGCCTAGTCATAAAATCACAGTAAATTCACAACGGGTTTATTTTGAATTCAAATTCTAATCATTAAGTTTGTATTTAATTCGTAACGTTTCGAATTAACTCTTATGAATTAAGTTTGAATTAATTCGTAACGTTTCAAATTAATTCTTACGAATTAATTCAAACCAATTTTTTGCCTATAAATACAAACGGGTCTGATGTTACGAAAAAAGGGTTTTTCCCTACCTTTCCTTTGCAACTTGGAATATCTATCTTCATCTTTGTTGTTCCTGCTCCATAGTTCGTCCTAAACTCTAAAGAACTGTTGTATCTTGGGGAAATAAATTCCTAAGATTGTTAAATAAATATCAATCCAGCAGCAACAGATAAAATGATGTAGATGGCAGCTGCAGCGAGGATGATGGGCAGTAGTAGCAGATGATGTTCAGAGAAGAAGTTGTATACGTGGAGCATTGTGCCGGTGTAGAGCGGCGGCGACCTTAGAAGTGGTGTGGAGCGTGACGATGTAACAAATAGCGTATCTGTAAACAATAAGCGGAGATGCGGAGTGATCTAAGAGCGTAATCGAGGACTAAGGTGTGGTAATATAACTAGCGTCATTAGGAATTTATTTCCCCGGGATCAGCGGTACTTGAGCTAGGGGAGTGGATCGGGAACAACAAAGGAGAAGAGCGATGCGGTAGAGAGGAAAATAGGATGAAGAAGATCCCTTTTTTCAAAGTCATAGTTTGTTTCAAATCTCATAGATTTGAATGAATAAGTTCTAATAGTTTTGTTTCTCTAGTTACTAAGCCACATGTCTTTCTAGTTAGCTTAGAAGTGGCACATATTTGACATTATTTATTTATTTTTTTCCATCACAATCCTATCAGATTCAAATGACACTTTAATCCCCACCTTTCCCAATAGAGTATCTGAAACTAAATTTGCTCTAATGTGGGAATATACAGCATCACTCAAGGCTAGAGAGTCTTCTTGAAGTGAGATTCAACATGACTTTGCCTTTTCCCAAAACCTGAGCATTGTGAGAGTCACCAAGGTAGACAACCTCTTCATCATCCCCTATTGGAGTGTAGGAGGTGAAAGCATCTCTGTTTGCACAAATATGCCTTGTTGCACCAAAGTCTACCACCCAATTCTTGGAATTGGTCATGTGTCAGACTTTGTGATACAACAACAGCTATTATGTCATCCTTGACCAAGTTGGCTTTAGGAGGATTTCCGCTTGTTTTGTTTTACTCTTTTCGCATTGGGGTGCATGATGGCATGGTTTCAGATTCACGGCAACCATGCCACTCCATCCACATATTAAGTGTGTGGAATATTTTCAAAAAAACCATAAAAAAATCAAACAAATCATGATGTATATGTACTTACCCTTCAACAAGTCCTTCATTCAATCCCCAAACAAACAAAATTACCAAGTAAAAAAAAATTATGCAAATCCATACTGACAAAATTACATTTTTCATTTCGACTAAGGTATACAAATCTTCTCTCGAGCCATTTCGCATTTCTCGTGCAGTAATGTAAAATGACAACAATTTTTATAAGTGCAAATGGCGACAATTTCATTGCAAATAACTAATCAGAGATCTATTCAGAATTCCCCCAAATTCTAAATGAAGGCATCTTATGGAATGGAAATTCATTTGTGAGATATGACAAATTTAGGCCAATCATGTTGATCATTATGGCAATTGACAATAAATTTCTTTTCTTTCTTTCATTTAGTGTAATTGATTCTCTAGACAATCTAATTACAAGCAACCATACTCATCCAATTTCAAAACTATAAAAACGAGGAACTGCTCACTACCCCTATCCGAAGTAAATAGGAAACAAGCATACTAGAAAATTATCCTCTGCTGACTTAAAACAGAGAACCCCCCAGGTCCACGAGTGGTAAATTCTTGAAACCATTTTCCCTCAAAATCATCACCTAGATCCTTCTCATGAATAATGGTTTTATCTTCTATGGATGCATGAACAGCTAGGTACTAAACCAGTATAATGGATCCAAACACAGTAAAAACTTCTGATTATTTCAGAGAATGATTAATCAAATATTAAAGATTCCAGATAATATGAAATAAACTAAATCTTGAAAGAAGCTATCAACCGAAAAATAAATAAATCAAGCGGATATTTCAATTACCTTGATATCCTCATTCAAGACGCCATAATCCAAGTTAGATATATATAGAGTTTAGTCCCACAGTTTCAATGGAGGAAGTCCTGAGTTGCTAAGATAGGCATAGCCCTAATCCCTTAAACATATCATGATCTGAGCGACTCTTTTTGTTGTTGTTGCATTGGTGTCCATGTTCAAAATCCTAAGATTGTTGTATCTGCAGCCTGTAGAAGGTCGGAACAAGACGAAGTAGGTTCACTAGAGTTTACTTGCTTAGAAATAAAGATGAAGTATTTGATATGTTCTTCAGCTATAAAGTTGAAGTAGAAATCAACTTGATAGGAAAATCAAAAGGATTATATCTGATAGAGGGCGAATACATCATTTGAAATGATTATTGAAAATGAAGGAAAATTCATGAAGTGACTCCTCCTTATTCACCTAAGTTGAATGGAGTTGCTGAAAGAAAGAATAGGATTCTTAAAGAGATGATGAATTCTCTACTTGTTTTCAGCACCTAACAATCTGTGGGGTGAAGCCATACTCTCTGCATGTCATCTACAAAATAGAATTCCATACAAGAAAACTGGTAAAACACCCTATGAGTTATGGAAAGGTCATGAACCTAACCTTAAATATTTGAAAGTGTGGGGTGTCTTGCCAGAGTTATGTTACGATCTAAAAAGAGGAAAATAAGAATTGAGCTTTTGATTGCATGTTTATTGGGTATGCTAGTAACAGTGCAGCTTATAGATTTCTAGTTTTGAAAAAGTGATGTTTTAGAAAGCAACACTATTATTGAGACAAAAAATGCTGAATTTTTTTTGAACAAATTTTCCCACTTTCTGAACAAATTTCTCATACACCCACCAATTTGTGGATCTTTGAGAAAAATCATATGATGAGCATGTGCCCACTAGTGTGGATGATATGGAAAGCTCTCATGATGAGTTGAAAAGGAGTAAGAGACGAAGAAAAGAGGTTTACTTTAGAGATGATTTTTATACTTAAATGAAAATGAACCGTCATCTTATTTTAAAGCGATTTCTTCCCCTAACGCATTACTTTGGAAAGAAGCCATTAAAATTGAGCTTGACTCTATTTTAAAGAATAAAACATGGGAGTTAGTCGATTTACCTTTAGGAGCTTGAAGCGAATTTAGTTCTGAGTGGATTTTCGAGAAAATACTTTCAAGATGGTTCCATTGAAAAATACAAAGCTGATTAGTAGCCAGGGTTTTCACAAAAACAAATAATGATTATTTTGATACATTTATCTGTACTAGGATCTCTTCCATTCGTATTTTAATTGCTTTGACTTCAATTTATAAACTTTTTATCCATCAAATGGATGTTAAAACGGCCTTTTTTTTAAATGGGGACTTTGATGAAGAAATTTACATGTTACAACCTGAAGGCTGTATTACACCTGGAAAAGAACATAAAGTTTGCAAATTAAACAAGTCTCTATATGGTTTAAAACAAGCACCTAAACAGTGGAATGAAAAATTTGATAATGCTTTGTTGAAAAACCGGTTTTTATCTATTGAAGTGGATAAATGTGTATATACAAAGTGTACAAGAAAAGAATGTGTAATCATTGCATTGTATGTAGATGATATGTTGATCTTTGGCACTAGCTTGAGTATGGTACATAATACCAATAGATTTCTAGCTTCACAGTTTGACATGAAAGATATGGGTGAAGCTAAGGTCATTTTGGGTGTGAAAATCATAAGGATGGGTGATAGTATAATGTTATCACAAGAACATTATGTTGAGAAAATACTCAAGAGGTTAGGTCATTTCGATGCCAAACCTGTGAGTACCCTTTATGATGCAAACACTCATTTAATGAAAAATAGAGGTGATCCTGTGGGTCAAGGTGAGTATACATAGATTATTGGGAGTTTGATGCATTTAATGAACTTTTCTAGACCTGACATAGCATATGCAGTGTGTAGATTAAATAGATATACACATAATCCCAATAATGATCATTGGAGTGCATTAAATTTAGACTAATGAAATACTTAAAGAAATTACCATGAACTATGTGACATCTATATGAGTGGATTTCGTTGTGTTGAAGGATCTGACGATGCTGGCTGGATCTACGATTCGGATGAGGATAAAATCCACGGTTATGTCTTTGCTGGGAGGTGGTGTTGTAGCTTGGAAATCATCTAAACAAACTCTCATTGCTTCTTTTACCATGGAATCAGAGTTTATAGCTCTTGAATCTGCGGGTAAAGAAGTTGAGTGGTTAAAGAACTTCCTATCAGGAATTCCTTTGGGAATGTAGCCAACACCTTCGGTGTCTATGCATTGTTATTGCCAAGCAGCAATATCGATCGCAAAGAATAAAGCGTTTAATGGGAAAAACAAACATATTCTTCTAAGACATGGGGTAGTGAAACAACTGTTGAAAGATGGAATCATTCCATTGATTATGTAAAGTCGGAAGTGAATTTGGCGATCCTCACGGCTAAGCCTTTGGAAAGAAAATTAATTTTGGAAACATGTCGGAGTGGAGATGAGACTTAAGCCAATATGGTCGCAGTGATGGAAACCCAACCTTTGTGATTGGAGATCCATGAAGAAGGTTCATATAGGTAATAACAAGTCACTTGTTAATCACGCTGCTTTTGACAAAATGGTCCTTTCTATAGTGTGTGATTATGGTGCTAGAATGCATAGTTGAAGGTTAAATATTCTTAATGATTTCATATCCCTTATGGGTGGTACATATAAATGCAGTATGTATTTGATGAAATCACCTATATAAGTGTGGAGTGGGGCTGCTCCTATGAAGTGGTATGACAAGATTTCTAGAGCACTTATGAATTAATCAGGCACGCGCATGGCCTAATCGTGCACAACGGCGTTGAACAGCAAGAATCGTGATGTGTGGTGTTGATGATAAGGTCTCTAATTTACGATTAAGAGTACTCTGGTTCATAGAAGCTATAAGCTTCACCAAAGCTCTATAAGTTAAACCTTATTCATCTATGTTTGGTTCATAGTTCATTGAACACCAAACTTAAGGCATTAACACCTTCTTCATATTCCAAACAATATGTTTAAATACAAAAGTTTTCTTTCTTTTGAAAAATGTGAAGTTATTGTAAACAATGAGTTTTTCAATAAAAACAAAAACAAAATTTGTATCCCACATGGAACAAAGAAAATGTTTTTTTTTTTGAGTTTATATATTAAAACCCATTTATGGGCTTATACATGGATTGAGAAAAGGGGAGGCCTCGCGTGCATAAGAAATGGGCCTAGTCATAAAATCACAGTAAATTCACAACGGTTTATTTTGAATTCAAATTCTAACCATTAAGTTTGCATTTAATTCGTAACGTTTCGAATTAATTCTTACGAATTAAGTTTGAATTAATTCGTAACGTTTCAAATTAATTCTTACGAATTAATTCAAACCAATTTTTTGCCTATAAATACAAATGGGTCCGATGTTACGAAAAAACGGTTTTTCCCTACCTTTCTTTTGAAACTTGGAATATCTATCTTCATCTTTATTTGTTCTGCTCCGAGTTCATCACAGATTACGAAGAGCGTTTGTATCTGGGGAATTCAAATTCTAAGGGCGATGTTCCTACTGCTCAGTTGAGTTGTTTTCTCCAAACTGCTGCTCGTTTTACAGAGACACCATCGGTCTCGAACTTGCCGTCCGGGGATCTTCTTCATCCTATTTTCCTCTCTACCAGTACCAGTTCTCCTCCTTGCTGTTCCTGATCCAGACCTCTCGGTTATGAAAGACTGTTGGATCACGGAAATAAATTCTAAGGACGGTGTTATACTCCTTAGTCCTCGATTCACGGTTCTTAGATCAAGCTGTCTCTCGATTATTGTTTCACAGTACAGTTACTTGTTACAACTATGGCGCTCCACACCACAACCCTGTAACATTTCTTTGCTCCATACATTTGTTGTTCCACACGCATACAACTTCTCTTTCTCTTGATCATCTTCTTCAGCTGCTTGTAGTCATCCACCATTCTTGGTACATACATCATCATTTATATTTATTTAACATCTTTAACTGATTTGCTTATGAACGACACCGATTTATATAATGATACTATTCAGAGTAATCCCACGGTATTGGTGCCAGTACAAAATGAAGTCGTTCCAAGATTGAGAAAATCGCAAAGGACAAAGAACTTCTTTGTAGAAGAAGATAAATTAATTGTGTCTGCGTGGCTTATCTGACAAAGATGCAATTGTGGGAATGAATAACAAGGTGGTGCATTTTGGCAAAGTCTTTGCGATACTTAGAACTTCATGGGGGTAATGAGAAGCGTTCTCAATCTTACAGTAAAGTCGTTGGGTGATATAAATCTGAAATCACGACAAATTTACTCCGGGTTTTTATAGTCAAATTAGAAAGACTCGAATAAAGTGGACACATCGAGCAAAATAATGTAAGATATAAACTTTTAATTTAAACACTAGTATGATTTGATATTTGACAATGGCGAATAATTTCATATGTTTGCCCGAGGTTGATGAAGCAAAAATCTTTGCTGAATTATTGGAAAACCATTTGTCCTGACGTTGTTGGAATATATTGAAAATGGAGCGGAAATGGACTGATAATCGACCTGACAATAAGAGAGCAAAAACTCATTCAACTGGTAGTTCTGCTGAATCAACTCATGTGAATCCACGCTATTCAACTCCATATTTAGGATGACTACTTTGAACCTCGTCATCCGAGCACAAAAGTAGGCCGTTAGGCGAGAAAGGCTTCGAAGAAACAACTTAAAAACAAAAGAAAAGCAAATAGATGTTGAAGATCACTAGATCATCCTGCCATTGGAATGAAAAATGGAAATTAGACGATAAAAGTTGGCGACACGACAAAATTTATGCTCGCGCGGGAGATATCATTGGGCAACATTGTAAATGATTAGAAATTGAAGAAAGACGAGGTCTGAAATTCAAATACAAAATGAGATGAAAATCATGGAAACTGATACTACTGGCATGGACCCACTTTTTGCAACATATTGGAATAACCTGAAGATAGAGGTTATGAAAAAGTAGGGTTTTAATTTTTAGTTGTTATTTATTATGTTGCTATTATTTTTTAATTGTAGTCATTATTTATTATGTTGCAATTTGAATTGAAAATAACTTGAAGTGAAATTGGAATTGAAAATACAACATGAAATTGGAATTGAAATTAAATACAACATGAAGTGAGTGGGAATTAAAATACAACATAAGTGAAATTGGAATTGAAAATACAACTTCAACTTGAAATTGATAGGAGTTAATAATCGCCATGTTGTTCATAAATCTTTCGATAAGATCACATTGCGATTGAGAATGAGTAACAACGTCTGATACGATAATGGGTTTTGCATGAAGTCTTTTAATTATGAATTAATATCGCGTGTGACACTTCTACAGTGATTTGCATCGCTTATGAAAGTCATTATTACTAATATCTCATGCGTCATGTGGCCAATATTATGCATTATTATGCATGCTTTCATAATATCTACAAGTGTTTCTTCATCCCAGCGTCTTTGGTCGCGCCTGATTACAAAACGGGCTTGAAGTACCTAAATGCAGTACATCTTTTTTATGCGACTCTTGTATTGACTTTGCTAAAAATGTTTTTCTTCAAACCTTGAGGGCGGGGTATTTTACAAATGTCGACCGGTTTGAATAATATCCATTAGATAATATCCCGTTCTATACTCATGACCATTAATTACTCTGATTGGTTGGAGGGCATGACCATTTGCTAATAATGTAAAGCGGGGGACCTATCGAAACGGTTATGTCATTGATAGACGAGATGGGCCAAAGTACATGTCATATCCAAAGATCTTGAGATACCCTGACTTCTAAAATGATTGTTGGTTCATGAAAATGGCCGGTATACATACCTTTACTTAGCGGTAGGTCAATTTTCCACTTCCAATGCGTGATAATACTCCTAACATGCCGGAAAGCCGCGTTGTTCCCCGTTTATACTTAATCGAGCAATACATCGATATTGTTTGGTGACCTCAGGTGTGATGCCAGCATTTACTAATAACGCTTTCCTGAGTATACCGGACTTTGTGGCGGTGCTCTCCAGATTACGATGTATTCATCCACGAATGCATCTGATGACTCAAATAGCCGAAATTCTATAGCGTTTATTTATCTTTTGAAGGGATGACAAGCGAGAACTCAAGCGCATCACCGTGCTGGATCAAGTATGGATCGTATTGTTGGCCTCATTTACAATTCGAAACGAAGGGCGACTCATTCGGAACCTCGTTCGAGAAAAAAACATATACGAGGGTAGCAAAATAGTCACGATAGAGTCTTTCGTGACCTTCACTCTATCACGATTAACCGTTATGTGGCCTGGAACGGAACCACGATGCCTTACTTGCTCCGTCACTTTTATTATGCGCCCATCATACAGTTGCGTCCAGGCGCGCTCCCCAAGTCATCATTATCTTCTTCTTCAATAAACAGGGAATCTCTCCTAAAATATTAGGAAAACGTTGATATAACTTGATAAAATATGAAAGGATAAATAGTCGAAAGAGAAAGGAGATATTGAATTTATAAAGAGAATGGAGCCTTGGATGAAAAACATAAGAGAAAAATTATCATATTTATAGACGAATTATACTTTTTTAATTTTTATTTTGGCGATTAAATTTTAAATTTGAATTCAGCGGTTGAAATTTGAAATTTGAATTCGACGGACAAATTTGAAATTTGAAATTTGAAATTTAAAATTGTTACTATACATATATATCCGTTAAAAATTGTGATCGTTATGAAAAAATATATCGATTAAAAATATACGCGTTAAGTTTAATAATATTTTTAATAAAAAATTGAATTATTAAAATGACACTGCACAATTTTGGCACACTATAATTGGGCAAAGCACTATTCGAGTGCCAAAGCAATGACCGGGATTGTAAAATGACATTTAACACACCCCATTTTTGGCAACTCCCATTGGAGTTGCTCTTAAATCATAATAATTGAAGAAGGCCACTGTTTTGGAATCCATTATTTATTAAGTGGAATATCTTGTGAAGCCAATCCTTCTTCACAATTTCTTATACATTTTAGCTTAGGAAAAAGAGTTTCCACTATTAGTTGGTGTTTGTTTTTTTTACTATGTTGAATGTAATTTTTTTAGTTTAATGCTGAATAATATTTAATAGTATTAAGTATTAAGTTGTTTGTTTTTTAATATTGGGTAGCGAGGAAGGATGACAACGTGATGAGTTATTTTGGGTTCTCGCCCTGTTTCATTCTTAACGAGACGAGTTTGGTTTAATTGTAATCGAGTTTTTAACAGATTTGGATTTATTTTCTCAAATTTGAGGTTGATTTGGGACGTGTTTAGGTATTGTTACTACCGTCTCGTCCTGATTATATTTTAAAAATAAATTTTTATTATTTTATTTTATACTTTAATATAAATAATAATAATAATTAGAGATGTTTTAATAAATAATTTATAAAATTCATAATATTTTTATTTTTATGAAATATATTAATTTTAATATAATAAAAATAAAAAGCAAATATAAAAAATTAAAAAATAAAAACAAAAATAAAATGTAAACGTGATGGGTTTGAGACTCATTCCCGTTTTGACCCGTTTAATTTTTTAAATGAGACAAGGTTGGGAATTGAAAAAAATAAACGAGTCAGGTTGGATGGGGCCGTCCCGTCACAAACCCTTCCATTGTCATCCCTAATAGTGTGTATTGCTAACCCTTCTCCTTGTTGGACAATAATGAAAATTTTATTGTTTAAGTGGAAAATGATTTTTTCTAAATAGAAAAAGCAAAATATTTTTATTTTTTCTATTCAGAATTTTTTTAAAAAATTTAAGCAATAAGTCGTTAAAATTTAAAAAATAAACAGTTTAATACTAAATTCAGCTTTCACCATTAAGTAAAAAAAAAACAACTTAGGTGGCGTTTGGTTTTTTTATTTAATGTTGAATAGAACTTTTTTTGAGTTTAATCTTTGAATAGTCTTATGCGGATTAAATATTAAATTGTTATTTTTAATGATAAGTGATGGAATGTGTATGTGGATTATTTCGGATTCGCCTGCATGCGCTCTTAATGGGACCGGTTTGGTTTTAAGCGTAATTTGATTTTTAGCAGTTTGAGTTTATTTTCTCAAATCGAGATGAGACCGGAGACCGGGTTAGTATTATTCTTTCGCATTCCCCTGCAGGGTGAGTAAGCGAGCGAGCTACTCGGGCTCGGCTCGGGCTCGGCTCGTGAATTTCGCCGAACGGAGCTTGAGCTTAATTTAGGCAATCTCGGGCTCGGCTGGACTCATTTCGACCTTCATTTCGAAAAAGCTACATTTCAGTGTGGGACCATCGTCATTTAGACAGGCTTAAAGCGCCTACGATCTCCATTTGGCCGAGGATTTAAGTCTTCACCGGTCACGATCCCGAAGCTGATGGCCGGTAAAATGCCTAGGTCATGTGTCCCGGATATCGATGTAATGGATCCTCAAGCTTTAGATCCAGTCGACATGGATGGAAAATGCGTGAATCCTCACGAAGCGGGTGGGAGCGACGGCGAAGGCGGCGGGCTCGAATCCGCAGTAGTCGGTGGGCGAATTTGTACCTATATCTCCGGATCTTCGGAAGCGGAAATGGTACCCCGCGATAGTGCAGAAGGTGTCGTGACGGTGTGTTAGGTGTGGATAGGCGTGAAGAGGTCTTGCGTGAAAGGGGCGTCGGGGAGGACATGGATGTTGGGTATGACCCGAGTGCGATGGTCGATCACAGTGTACAGAATCCGATTACAAATATGAGGGTATTGGGGCTCCTGTGGAAACTATAGAGGTTGGTGGCGCCAGGCTTAGGCCAGGTTTGCCGTCTTGAGTAGCGGTGAGGGCAAATCACGAGGACCACGATGCGATCGATTGATACGATGGCCCCAGGATCCAATCTCAAATCCCGGGGTATTGGGGCCCTTTGGATCAGTGCGGAACAACGGCGCATCTAGGCGTGAGTATGGGTAAGAGCATCAAGGGTGATCGTGGGGTGGGGTTTCGTAGAGGAAACAAGGAGTAGGAATCTAGGGTTGCCCGAGCCGAGACGGTGTAGTAGCGGGAGTGCCGCGAATCAAGCGTGGAGTATGAAGAATTTGGGCCGACCGGTTCGACATGGTGGAAGCGATTCTAGATCTCAATCCGTGATGGTGAAGAAAGTATGGGTGCTGAAATTAATCATGCGGCTTGGTAGTCGAAGTGGTGTGGCTTGACCATGTGCGTGGTATATTCTCGCGTAGTTTTATTTATTCTTAATGAGTTTGCTTAGCGGATCTTGTTGATATATTATTCTTTGTTAGATAATTGATAAAAACCCGATCATGTTTCTTATCGATGATTTCGGGTATCTTATTTCTTTACTGCCCGATTTCTACTTGTTTTAATTATATTTCATAATTTTTCGGTTGCATTTCATTTATTGATGAAATTCTGCGTAATCAAAGGAAACAAATGTTGAAGGAGGTAGCTGCCAGCTTTTAGCATCAATTGCTTCATCAGTAGGTAAACAAATCCGCAGAAAATTATTTCCTTAATTGATGTATTTGGTATGGATTGATTACAAAAGTTAAAATTATATGGGTGAGGCTTGAGGATTGATTACAATCTGGCTTGTATAGGCTCGAGTTGGGACTGAGGCTCGAGGTTAGGCTCGGTACAGATTCATATGAGCTTGAGCCTAATGAGCTCAGACGAGTTTTTTTTTTTTTTTTAATCCAAGGCGAGGCAGGCTAGATTTTAAGCTCGTTCAAAAGCTCGGCTCGGGCTCGAGCTTCAGCTCGTAAATTATGGCTGGCCTCGGCTCGGCTCGTTCTGACCCTACTTCCTACCTTGATTATATTTTAAAAATATTATTATTATTATTATTTTATTTATCCTTTAATATAAATAATAATAATAATAATTAAATAAACCACAATAAATAATTTATAAAATTCATAATATTTTATTTTTAATGAAATATATTAATTTTAAAATAATAAAAAATAAAAAATTAAAAATAAAAACAAAATCAAATGTAAGCAGTGGGTATGAAATTTTCAGTCCTCAATTTAATAAGTTTAATTTTTTAAATGAGATAAGTTTTAGAAATTGAAAAAATAAATGGTAGAGATTCGGGATGGGGTAGCCTATCCGAGAAGCGCTTCGTTATCATCCATGTGTAGTAGTAAATGGTCTTGTAGCCTGCTTTATTGGGAAATGATGAAGTTTTTCTTATTTGGATAGAAAATGACTTTTTCTAAATAGAAAAAACGAAATATTTTTACTTTTTCTATTCATAAATTTTTAAAATTTTTTTAACAATATGTAATGAAAATTTTAAAAAACAAACAGCTTAATAATGAAAGTTATTTAGTTATCAGTATTAAGTCAAAAAAAAAAACTTTCAGCATTAAATCGAAAAAAACAAACAACCCCATAATCTTATACAATTCTAATTTTTGGTTTTATGGTGGAGAAAAGCTTATCTTACCTGTTATTTTATTCTGGAAATTCTTCCGGCTGTTGTGAAGCCTATATTAGACTTCATCAAGCTGCATCAACAGATGGAAGTCTCAAATTTAACAAAATCTTCATTCTGGTAATTAATTCATTTTGCCTTGCTATTGAATGGTTACATATTTAAACTTATTATTAGAGTTTGAACATATTTTCATTTAAGATTATTGGAAATTTGGAAATTTTGTGAGGTTTGAAATTTCACTTAGATCACACTATCTTGCTGGCAGTTGGCTAACTTTGAACAGAAAATTTAATGCCATCAATGAATAAACCTAGAAATGAAGAACTTATGATCTGTGTATTGCTTTTATTTTTTTAATCTATGCACTTGGGTTTGACTATTTTGTATTAAAAAAATTTGGGTTGAGTAAACATTCACTAAGTACCAATGTTTTTAAATGCGAAAGCTTACGGCAAGATGTAAGTCTTGAAATGTTGAGACTTAAGCTTTTTATGATTTAATAAAAATAAAATAAATTTAAATTTTTGAATGATTACTATACTTAAAAAATTATATTATTGTGATTTACCAAAATAATTTATTGTTGTATTCTATCAGAACAATAAGACATAATAATTTAATAGAAATTTTATTTTAAAAATTATGATTTAAAAAAATAAAATAAAAATAAGTTTTTGAATGATTACTATACTTAAAAAAATAAACTATAATTTTTAGAATATGTTAATGTATAAAATAGCTTATATTTTTCTAAAAATATAATTTATAATTAATTATAAAATTATTGTTCATATTTCATAAAAAAATTTATTATTATATTTAAAATTTTTTTTGTCAAAAATCTTAATTTTTATAGAATATCAAAAATTATTTCAGATACTAAAATATCTTAAGTTTGAATTCATTAAAGAATGTTTTATGGCTCAATATTATCATAAGTAAATTAGGAAACAATAATAGAAAAGAAGAGAGTTGCGGGAATAGGATATCTCCGCCGTTGAGAATAGATTAGGGCAGAAAAAAAATGCCGTCGAGATGGAGAAGAGGGAAAAAGATAAGATGTCTTTGCCTTCGGGATGGATGAGATGGATTGAGGGGAGCTTTGAGATTTTTCATCGAGATTGAAGATGATAGCAACGAGAGGATGAAGAAGAGGTCGCCGACGCCTTCACAAAGTTGCCTTCGCGAAGCTAGATTGCCGACGTTAGAGACATCTCGACGGAAAGGTGGGTTTTTTTGTTTGTTCCATATGAGTTAGGGTTTTTGGAGTTTATGGAGGGATTTGATACTTTTTTTTTTTTCAATTTTTGAAGGCTAGATTAGCCTTTTGCGAGGCGTTCGCCTTTTACGCCTTTCTAACGCCTCAATGAAGAAGGCGTACGCCTTCTATGTATAACGTTTTATTTGGGACGCCTCAGGGCTTTTCTGGAAAACGCCTTTGAAAACATTGCAGTAAGTACCTAACATGTTATGCAAATGGAGACCTTTATAAGGACATTAAATGAAATTTAATTAGTATTTCATAAATTTGAATTTTTGATTTTTAACAACATCAAAATACCTTTTTTTTTTTTTTAAACAACTAAAATTATTTATCCTAATGATTCTTTTTGTTTTTTATTCTTTGATATGTTTTTCAAAAAAAAAAAAAAAAAAACAACTTGTCAAACACTATTGTTTTAGTCTTTAGAACATACGAAAGAACAGTTTCTTAGAAAATCAGGTTTTAGATAACATGGTCAAATAGACCCTTCATTTTAATTTTAAAAATTTTAGTCTAACCTTAAACCCTCTCTGGATTTAGGCTGGATGGGTTGCTAGTTAAACTAAATGGGCTACCCTAGGTCAGTAGTAAGTCTAAATCCAGAACTGATTATTTGAATTGTCTGCTGAAAAAAATAGCAGATATATCAAACAGGCAAGAACCAAATCTTCACTCCAGGGGGACCACTCCCATATCAGTCACTGGTCATCTTGTGTTCTCTGTTCCCACACAGCGGAAGAGACATGCTGGGAATTTCGTATGGGGAGCTCTTCCTCTTAATTGGAGCTACTGCTGCCCTAGTTGGTAAAGGCTTTACTCCTTTCTATTGTAGCATTTCATCAATTTCAAAGATGTTGACAGTTTTTCGGATGATTTCAGGTCCTAAGGATCTTCCTATAATTGCAAGAACAGCAGGGAGGTTGGCTGGTCGGGCAATTGGCTATGTTCAATTGGCTCGTGGCCAATTTGAAAATGTCATGCAACAGTCTCAAGCTCGCCAGGTTTTGTCTCTAAATGCAATCCTTTTATTTTCAGAACTAGAAACCCAACCCCACCCCCAAATTCATGAACTTACCTTCTTACTGAAATTGAGAAAAATATATTTAACAATGAGAAAAATTAGGGGAATTGTTATAGTTTGTTGTTTAAGCTAAACTAGTTGTTTTGTTAATGGGTTTTAGCTGGTATTCAAATCCTACCTACCAAGGCTTCGGTGGGGGTGTGTGCACCATAGTTGTGAAAGGCGCAAGGCGCACCAAGGAGCAAAGGCCTCTTGGAGACTTAAGGATTAAGGCACAAGGCACGGGTTTTTTTTATGTAAGGCGCACCCCATTTTACATATATATATTTTTAAAATATAATCAAATATAACAATCATTTATCATCAAATATCATAAAAAATATAAATCCAATCAATAAAAACACATAAACAATACCTCTAAGCATAAAAATTGATAAAACATGTTAGCAAATCTAACAAATCCCATCGCCAAAGTTTCTAAAAATCCATAGAAATTGTCAATAGAACATGTCATCATGTAAACACATATCCCTTGTCCAAATTCATAAATCATCCAAACAAAACACATTAAAATAACTAATTTGTCCACAACAATCGATCCTCATTCATCCTCCACATCCACATAATGATCATCATCATCATTGTAGTCTTCCTCTACATCCTCATTTCCCCAATAATCCATTTCTTCGACTTCATCTATTAATGAAAGAGAAGGCATGGGTCTAGAGCTTGAAGTTGTGCCATTCCCCCTTGATGATGACAACCCGCTTGAGCTTGCTCTAGCTCTAGTATCAAATCTTGGCTCCTTAGCTTCACTTGCTCTAGCAACATCACGCCATGTCATGTCATCATCATCAAACACTAAATCATCTTGTGCATCTACATGATCATGAGAATCTTAATCATCCATTCTTCCTATCAACCACTCATTGATCTCATCAATTTCTTTTAAGATTATTGGGTCGATGGTATCACGTTCATCGTATCTTTTCTTCAGGGCTCGATTATACTTGATGTACACCAAATCATTCAAACGTTGGTGCTCTAATCTATTCCTTCTCTTGGTATGGATATGCAAAATTTATAAGCACATAAATGCTGTGCTCATATTTGATATTTTTAAACTTTAAATGTTTTAATGTTTTAAAGCACATATGATATTGCTTACGTTTTCAAAAGATACTTCAATTCCTTTCATAACTGTGCACTACATATTTAGGTTAAGACCTTCACGACAAAAATTTCAAATTTGTTTGGCTCAAATAAAGTCCTATTCGGTTGTAATATAGATAATAGATATAAAATAATTTAGTGATGAAATCTGAAACAATTCACCTATTTTCTAGTATCTAAAATATAATATAATAAATTAGATAAAAAAAATTTAAGTAACTAACTCGGTGCTTTGGTCTTCCTTTTCCTAATAGCCGAGTCCATTCCAAATACTCCTTCTGCCTTTATATATATACTCAATTCGTCCACAGCTTTCTCTCATGTATCAACATCCTTTCTCAGTCTTTCAATGCATTTATATAATTGTCTCATAATGGCTTCATCATGCTCCAACTCTTGTTTATCATAGAAGACTTCTGGGTTCAAGAAGTACCCAGCTGCGTGCAATGGCTGATGAAGTTGAATATCCCACCTCCTATCAATGATTTCGAATATCTCCTTGTATTCCTCTTCATTACCAAGACAACTTTTCACAATAGTTTCCTTAGCTCTAGCTATGGCTTCATATATGTATCCCATAGGAGCTTTTTTTTCACCATCAACCAAGCGAAGCACACGAACAAGAGGACTTGAAATCTTTAAACAAAATATGATAGTGTTCCAAAAAGAAGGCATTATGACCGACTTAGCTACATTCTTCCCCTTTTGCTCCTTTGCCCATTTACTTTCTGACCAATCTGCATTTGTGAACATCTTTCTCAAATTATTTTTTTGCTCATGTAAGCGAGACAATGTGTTGAAAGCAGTGGCAAATCGTGTCTTAGTGGGCCTAAGCAGTTCCCTTTGTCCTGTAAAATGCTTCATCATGTTGAGCAGCCTTGAACGGTTATAAATGTAGCCATTTAGTGATATGACTCTCTCCAAAGTCCTCTTGATGTTTGGTAGCTTTCCAATGTCTTCCAATATCAAGTCAATGCAATGTCACGGCACATGGTGCTCGACCTAAATTAGGCCGCTTTTTTTGCAACATCCTCCCTACATCATGTTATATAATAAATTAAATACATCATTCATGGAATTAAAATCAATAAAATTTTACTTATTGAAGTCCTAGATGTAGTATTTATTACCTGCCATCTTATAGCTTGAGTGACTATCTGTGATAACTTGAACCACATTTTCTTCACCAACTTGGTCCACCCACTTGTCAAGTAGTTCAAACATCTTGTCTCCCGTCTTAATCATTGAAGAAGAGTTAATGAATTCCATGAACATGGTTCCCTTAGAACAATTCACCAAAAAGTTCACCAAAGTTCTTTCTTTCCTATCGGTCCATCCATTCGACATAATGGAGCATCCATTATTTTTCCATTCCATTTCATGATCTTTCACGGAATCGTTTGTAAGCTTCAACTCTTTCTTAAGGTGAGTAACCCTTACCTCATAAATACTTTGTCCCTTCATCCCAACACCATATTCACCAATAGCCTCAATCATGGGTTGGAAACTTGGATCTGTTAGCATTAAATGGAATGGCGACATCATACATCACCTTGTAAGAGAGCAAGCTCTTTCCTTCTTTCCTTCTTGTGGCGTCATTCATAGTAGTTTGAGTCATTTCCCTCTATTTTGAACTACGCTAGCATTGAGGTGAAAAAATGATCATTTCTCCCTTGATCTTTTCACACTACCTCTACCCCTATTGCTTCCTCCACGTGAAATATAAAAAGTAACCTTCCTACTTTCAACTTCTTCATCAATGTCTTCAAAATCTTCATATAAATCTTCATTTCTCATCTTCAATTGGTCCTTTTGATTCTTTTTCCCATTCATATAATCTTTCATCTCTTGTCTAACATGAACCAGACATTTCGTACATTTTTGGCATTTCTATGTCCACCATCAAGATGTTGTTTGTGTCTATAGATGCCTCCCTTGGTTACTTTATCACAAAAAATACAAATAATTGTATTCGAATCTTTTTCATTAGGTAACCAGACATATTTCCATCCTGGGTCTTTTCTTTCACTTCCACAAGTAGTTGTAGACCCAACTTGAGTCTCATTTTCATTGCCATTGGAATTCATTCTTCCTTCTTTCAACTTTGAAACAAATCAACGACAACACAATAATAATTGAAAAATACAAATTGAGACATTTATTATAAAATATTTAAAAAAAATCAAATGAGTCATATGACTCATGTCATGTACTCATGGTCCTGAACTTCCTTGCCAAGGTCATTTTACTACTAAAATAAAATAAATGAGTCATGCGACTCATTACTCATTTGCATAAGCTAAATCATGAACCAAAATCATTAAAAAAGTGAAGAAAAAAAATTAAAAGTAGAGAAAGGATGCAAATATTAATGGAAATGAGAGATTTTTCCTTGTTTTCGAAATTTTCTTGCAATTTTCTTGCAATTTTCTTGGCTATTTTGGTTGATTTTCTGCCCCTTCTTCTCTTGTACAATTGTTGGGAGTGTTAGGGTTTGTTTTGGTTAGAAAGAGAGCAAAAATGGGGGCTAGAACACCTAAAAAACGATTTTTAGGGTTTTATAGCCAAAACGACGTCGTTTTGGACCTTTTTGATATAAAACGGCATTGTTTTGGATGGCAGCATTATTTTTTTAATTCCTGCGCACATCCCAAAACAACGTCGTTTGGGATTGTCGGAGTCCAAAACGACGTTGTTTTGAAACTGTTTTAAGTCACTTATCCAAAACGATGTCGTTTGGATAAGTGACTTAGTCCCAAACGACGTCGTTTTGGGAAGGGATTTAAAAAAATAAAAAGGCCAAAACAACGTCGTTTTATGTCCCAGAGAGACCAAACGACATTGTTTTGGCCTGGGTTGCAACAAACAGGAACTCTTGTCCCCTGCAATCGCAATGGAGGCCAAAAAAATAAAAAAACTAGAGGAAGAAAAGGAAGAAGAGGAAAAAGACATACCTGGTCAAAGGCGCACTTGTGGAGGGCTTTGCGCCCATGAAAGGCACGTGCCTTTGTCTCCTTCACTACGCCTTCATGAAAGTGCTGAGGCGAGAGGCGCCATGACTGTGCATTGCCTGCGCCTACACCTAGGCGCGCCTTTCACAACTATGTTGTGCACATGCATGTGTCTAGGGAATGCAATGGTGAAATGAGTTCCATATCTCTTCCACAACATTCAAAATTTGTTTTAGAATGTCAAGAAATAACACCAAGTACTCATTTATTTCCTATATATTTTGATGGTGATGGATTTATTCGCTACAATGGCTCATCAAAGTGTCTTTATGAGTTAGCAATTCTTGGTCAGAATTCCATTATGAACCCCCTACTTGGATTCTTTGAACCCTCCCTTGGACTCCTATTATTCCAAAAACACTGCAATGGACAGTGGTTATGGTAAGGTTTCTTGAGATAGTGAATGGGTGCAAAATTAATCAACCAAGTTTTATGGTAAGGTTGCTGTATTTTTCATTGTAATAATTTTGGAAGGTTATGGGATGTCAATCTTTTTAAGTTGGTCTATTGGGCTTAATGTTCAATCAATCTTGCTTAAGGGTGTTAGATTGACTACCCAGAAAGTTTCAAACTGATAAATGGAATGATCAAGGTACAAACATATTTTACTTTTTTCTTAAACAACTTCGATCATTGGATGGTGTTATACCCTAGTATTTAAACAATCCTTTTCCAAATTACTGTTTGTGAATGACAAGTAGCTTTAGAACCCCCTTTAAGCTTTAAATCCTTTACAACTTAGAGGGTGCTTGTTTCATGGGAAAATTTTTGGGTGTTGGAGATGAGAATTAGATTTGAGAATGAACTTCTCCAACGAAATGGGTTAATTTAGGTTTGTTTTTCGGCATACTCTCTTATTCTTGGTTGGGTATCAAGAGAAAGTCAAGTTCATACTTGATGGTGATTGCAAGTGTGCTCCATATGAAGATGGTGTGAAGCTGAAGTTCGGAGGGTACTAGATGTGCAATTCGAGAGAGGATTGGGGTGACTGGGCTGGGTAAAACCTTATAGTTTATTCTTTTCTTAACAGTTGATTTTGTGTTCAATAGAGGCTTATAGATCTTTTAATTTATTTATCCACATTAAGTCTCTGTGTCTTTGTCTTTTCTATATATCTATAATTTCTCAATTTCCATTTATTCTAACTGAACATAATTAGTGTGATTGTTGATTAATTTGCTGTAGTGGGAGAGTAATTGAACTTGTAAGAGTTGCATATAGTTTACTTTATTGCATTGTGATACACCAACACACTCACAGTTCACTCACAACAGCAATTAGCAAGCAAAAGATAACTCTGGAAATCAAATCTGAAACTGCTTTAGATTTGCATTGTATGAATGAAGGAAAAAAAATGGAAGAAACAGAGAAAACAGTAGGGAAAACGGGCAATTCAAGAGGCCTGTGCTCTTATTTGGGTAGCAGCCCTCCCACTGAATTACCTAGAAAATTCCAATACCCTTCCCCACGCCACAAACAGCCTTCTTAAATCAAAAAGCCTACCCAGCAACCAACTGAAATCCTAACCAACTCCTCAAGCAAGCCAATGAGGGTCCTAGAGAATATTCTCTGGCTGCACAGTCATATTTTCCTCCTCTATGCCAGCTTGTTTTGGCAAAAGACTCCTTGACCCCTGCCCTTTGCCCCTCCTCGTATATGTGTAGCAAATGGGGGGTTTATCACATTGATGTGATGAGAACTTTTGAGAGAGTGCTGCTATGTTGTTTTTGCATGTGTTTTGTTTGTTTGCTGAAAATATAGAAGTTGAGAATAGGGGGAAGTATACCTTTGAAAAAAATCTTGAGACACATTCATCCTCCCTCTACGTGCTAATACATTACTGGGATTCACATGCAATTCGAATTGAGAGGATTCAGTTATGGGTCAAAATGTAAATCAGGATGGAACAAAATGATTCTCGCCCTTATGGTGTGAAAAACAGCTATAGTTCTTGCACACTATGTAGTTTAGAACCTTGCAATATGAAATTTACAATGCATTGGTTATTACCTTGATTTCCATTAAGTGAATGATGTATACATTTCCAAGAAGGTGTTTTCTGGAATCATGTTCTTTATTTTATGCTTGGTTCACAAGACCTACAAGATACAATGGCACAACTAGATGCAATCCGCTATGAAATCCGAAGTTTATCTCTAATGAATCCTGGTCCTATGACTCGAAGGTTGATGGAAAATTCTCCAGAGCCTACTTCTAACAGTAATGGTATTTTATCATCAACTATATATTCTATTTACTTCTCTGCTGGAGCATTTCATTTTTCTGAAGACATTTTGTGTCTTTTGTTGTTGCTAGATGATTTTGTAGTTGAGAAGCAGGGAGAGAAGAAGGCGAAAAATGTTGTAAATCAAGTAATCTTTGTTAATTTGGTATACTGAATTAAGTGTTGCAGAAAACCTACTTGGTGGCATCTTAATGCCATTTGTGTTTTCTTTTCCAGGATCAAAGTTTCAAAACCTCAGGTTTAGTTCATTTGCACAGTCAAGCAACTACTTTTGCAAAGTTGGCTAAATCGGCAGCTCAGAAGACTGGCCCTTTGATGAGCAGCGCAGAGATGGAGAAGCTTGATAATGATGGTCTTTTAGCTGTTCTTCCAGTCTCAGCTGAAAGTGCCGGTTTGCTACCAAATCGTAAAGGTAATGGATTTCCTCAATTCCAGTTGCTCTTGCTGAACTTTTGAGTTTGCTTGCATTCTGAAGCAAATTGGGGAAACAAGGGTGTGTATGAATATGTTGCAATTGACCAGTCCTGGCTTTACCATTTTTTTTGGCAAAAATAATGGGGCATAGGGTGCCCATGACAGAAATATTCACGGTACAGATAAATGCCAATTTCCGATTTCAATTGTGTGTGTGCGTGTGTGTATAGCTTTGGCAGTTAGTAACCTTGTATATATTTATGCTTTGCATGGTATTGTGACAAGAATCTAATATATGTACCAATGTATTATGAAGGAACTTTTTCCTTTTAAAAGGTCATGAACCATACTTCTTGTCTCTCAGATTACGATGATATTTAGAAAAGAACAAATCATCAAAGCAGCATGAGGTTTACCATGCATTCTCTGTGGGAATCAGTATTATCATTTTTGACTTTTGATTCTGACTGTCTGAGTTAACTTGGAAAATAATTTTTGGAATGCTTTGTTCGTTGATATGTTTCCCTTAACCCTATGCTTGATTTTGGGAAAATTTGTGGGACAATGAAAAATAATTGATTTTTACATGTTTCTTCTATGTAAAAATTAAAGAATATTTCCATGCATTAGTTCTAATCCTATTTGATTTATTTTTATTATATTTTTCATGATAAACCAAACATTGGAATATTATATTCTTTTACATGCTTTTTTCATTTCAAGGGATTCTTGGATATGGGCCCACACAAGATTCAGCTTGCTTATGGACTTCATTTGAAAATCTTGGAAATAGGTTACAGCTTTTTCTTTACTTCAAAATGATCATGTGGTAGTTGGGTGGCAGGTAGCATGCAAGGGTCAGATATTTTGCTGGAAGCAATTCTTGAATCAGAAGTAGCTGATAATGCCAAGGATTTCTTTTCACAGCCCCAGAATCAAATAGTCATGAATAAAGAGGTAATTTATCTTAGTCATTGCATTGTTTAACTTTCTGAATCTCTTGTGAACAGGATTTCATTTTGGGACCCTTCATTCAATAGTTAATATCATTCAATAGTCAATATTTCATTCAATAGTTAATATCAAGGAGAGAAATAAACTATTGGTGATGTTTGAAGCTATCAGATTTGATAATATATTAGGCATCTATTATACAATAGGAGAAACTATTTGGCGAAAGAGGAACCTCTAATTTTTATTTTTATTTTTTTAATAAATTTTTTATGGTTTGCAGGATTCACAGCGAGAGAAATAGTGAGTAATCTGAGAGACCATGTGCACCTCACCTCCGTTTGTGCATGCACAAGCACAACCAACACACAAGGAATCATCAAGTCTATGAATATGAACGTAAGATCATGCTCATGAGGTTTGGGGGAGGGGGAGGGGCTGGTCTGATGATATGGAGGGGAGGAAGGCTACAAGCTACAGGATTTTCTCCATGTTGTTTGGCTCTGACAAATTTAATCAAACAGCTGATCTTGCTGCAGGGAGGAGGTGCTGTGTGGTCAATCAACACTTCAACAGAATAACTTTGTAAATCTTCAAAGAAAACGAACATGACGCAATGCCAGTCAGTGTAAGGTCATTTTGAGTACTTACTGAGAGACCAGAATTTGGATTGATATGGAGAGTGACAAATGCCGAGAGAGAGAGAGAGAGAGAGAGAGAGGCTGGGGGGACCCGAAATTGGTTCTTTGTTAAGCCTTGTTATGGCTGTTGTGAACTGCCCCATAAGAACATGAATCTGATTTCTGGTCCCCCACCATTGTTTCTTCTTTGAATTACAGTTTATTTTATTGTGTGGTCGTTCGCAAGATACTATTTTTGTGTTCTTCCCACCTCTCAGCATCTCCTTTTTAGTTAGTTGCAACCCAGGATGGCCAGCCATGGAAACTGGCAAATTGCGAGAGTCCATTAGAGGGTGATTATGAAATTCACACTTCACCAATGAGACACATCTTCGGTCCCCATTTAGTGTGCTCCAAAATATGCCATCAAAGGGACATTCTCTCTGTTTCATTTACTTGACTCCATCTTCCATCATTATGATTTATTAGTTTTGGGGAGCCATTTTTTTTCCCTTTCCATGGGATTAGTCTCAGGTACATCCAAGTTGAACTGGTTCAGACACCTCACCTTATGTTTTTTCTTTCTATAATTTCTTAGTTAAAAAGATAATTGTATTTATATATATATATAATATATTCAATATGTATAATTGAATAGGGTTCAGATGGAACGGGAGGGGCCGGTACGAAACTGGGCTAACTCAGATGGGTTCAGAAGTGTGGGCCTAGTGATGTACTACTCTAAAGCCCTCAGTTTCAAAGCGCAAAATTTGAATCACATGTATGAAATAGAAAGGAAAAGAGTATGCGAATAAAAGTCAATTTTCTGAAAGCTAAAACCAAACGCGACCCAAGCGCCGGTCGTCAGAGACTCAGAGTTCTGCACTTGTCCTAGGCTGCTGCTACGACAACACTTCTTTGATTTAACTTTAAAAAGGCTACATCTGGTTTTACTTTCTTCAGACCAGCCTCTTTTTTTTTTTTTTTGGCCTTTCTTTTTTGGATTTTGTTCTTTGGTTATTCTAAAGCTGTTTAACATGATATTAATATTAAATTTAAATTTTACAAGATTGAATTGATGTTTAATATGGTAGGAGAGTTTGGTATGATAGAAGGTCACGGTGTATTTGAAAAGTTTATAATGGACTTTGTTTGGTTTGTGCGGGTGCGGGTATGGACTGCGGCGTGCATGGCTTCAACGACTTACAAACACCTTCAGTTCTGAATGTAATCCAACAATCCCACCGAAAAAGTTAACGCAACTGTTTTTTTCTTTTCATTCATTTTGCTTTGAATGATAGAACATGATAACCACCGCACTTTGAGTAGAAAACATTTTATAATGTCTTCCTTTAATTTGTTTATCATCACTCCTTGATGCAGACATGCGGTGCCTTCTTGATCATTGAACTTTATATATATATATATATATGTAGTGAAACCAATTCAACTGATCAATGCAGAATGGAGACCGCTGAAAGTACTTGGTTAATCTGATATTTATTTTTCCTTCTCCCTTCCCAATATTCTTTCCGTCTACCAGCCATGATGGAATCTAGGTTAATCTTCTCTGCACATGAATTCTTTAAGAACCTTTTACTCCCTATAGATTCAACTTGTGTGAAAATAATGACTTAATTTTATCAAACAAACAACCCCACAACCTCCATAAAGAAACAATAAGCTCCTAAAATATCCATGACATGAGGGGTAGAGAGAGAGAGAGAGGAGGATCCATATATGATTTTCTTGAAAGGGAAAGTTCATATAGCATTGACTAAGACTAAATGTGGGGGGTGATCCCATGAAAAAAGAAGTACATATATTATAAGCTTAATTACAGACAACATGCAAAGTGCCTACTAACCACCATGCCCAATTATACAATTCCCAATCCCCATTAAAGTCAGTTCAATCAAGACCCATAACAATAATAGTTAATTAATTAAGGGGAAAAAATAAAAGAAAAACTAATATAGAAATCACATAAACAAATGGCCATTAATGAATGCCCCATAAACATGCACATGGCCTTGCTCCCCCTCCCTCACTTGCTTCACGAATTTTTAATACACCCTCTCCTTAGCCAACAATAATGGTAATGCATGTATGATAAAATTATTTCATAAACAAATGAAATAAATGATACGAAGAATCTTTTCAGAATTCAGAGAACCCCATCAAAATAAATGAAAATAGCATTAAAATTGAAGGAATAAAAACACACAACAACTATGACAGCAAGGACAACAACAACAACACATAAAAAAAAAAAAAAAGATTGATAATTAAGCAACCTATTAGTAATAAACAAGCCAAACAATAGCTAAGTTTATTGCTTCTTGTCCATTACAAATGCCCAGATCTTTGATAATTATATACCCATCAAATAAAAATACAGACACATCCAAACAACATCCTCATCAATCAAAGTTTAAACCAGTGCTGCTAGCTTTTATCTTCTAGGCTTCATGGATGCTGAACTTTAACGAGAGAAGCTGTCCTGGTTCAGCATCTGTTCTTACACTTCTCCATTGCTCTTGGTGCTGAAAATTAATGAAAACTATCATTAGTTATATATAGGAAAAAAAATCACAATTCTCGACCCTCTAAGTCTATGATGCATTGTTGCCTTAAGAAGGGGCTATGGAAGATCCAGGTTCCAATCCTGGTACGAACATGTTACTATAACTTTATATACAAAGGGAATAGATGTAAAAAAAAAAAGAGTTTATGATGCATTGTTCATGATCTGTTTGGAAGCTAGGAAAATCAAAATTGTTCTTGCTGTTCAATTACTTACCAAGACCAATTGCTTCTGATCCCTTCATTATACGCAAGCGCTTGCATGAATCAACAAACATCCTGCATGATATCAAATAGATTAGACTAATTCAGTCACAGATTTTGCTTGAATTTTATTGTGAATTGGGTGGAGGTAAAGCCTATTTTTTTCCATTTATTACCAGACCCAGTTGGCTTATATTAGTTTTCTTGAATAGTTTTATCAATTTTCGTGTTAGGGTTTCTAGAGAAATGAAGAACATACTCCCATGGAACATCACCCACGAGCATCCAGTCTCCATCCTTATCTTCATAGGTTGGAACATATTCAGAGCTGTTCAAAAGATCCATCAACTTGCTCTCATTCATAAAATCAATCATTCCCTGGGCCCCATAGTTACCTGCAATATTGAATCCGTAACCATTACAAGGAGAGATCATTACTAGTATATATTATAAGCCTAAAATTTAATAACACCATGCTAGATTGTTACAGTACAATAATGATCCTCAATTCTAGTACTTTTTGTCACAATAATTATGTAATTTGCAGGCTTGTTATAGAAAATTCAAGATTGCAACAGTTGGATTATGTCACACTTCTATGAAATTCAGAAAATATGTGAAATGACCATGGGTGAAATCATCTAAACAGATGTGATTTGAATCAATATATTAAAAAATTGTTAACTGATAGAATACATACCCATGGTGAAGGAACTGAACATCTTGCCTAGTGCGTCAGACAGTTCTTGGTAGCTCTTGTACATCTTCAAGTCCACCTTGCGAAGATAAGGCGCGCCGTCCATGCAGACCTTAACAAATGCAGCACCTCCACCGCTGCTTCCCTTCTCACCCTCCTCGGTGCTATTCTTCTGAGCCATTATGTTCTTCCGGTATGATCGAACTGGTGGCCAACCCACCACCTGTGCCCTGAAAAAGTCATCCATTTTAGCACAAAACTCATTTGAACCCTAGAAATATCATTCTGTAATATTAAAGAACATGCAAAAGAAAGTGATAATAATTAATAACATATAAGCTAAAAGAAGAAATGGGATTGCCCTTGACACCTTACTCAAGTGGTAAAGGAGTGGACGGGAGCGGACATGTTCCCGTCCACAAAGTAAATGATATGCAAAAGAAAAAAAATAATGAAAATAGAACATACTTGGCCGGCGGTTTAGCCGGATCCTTGGTGCAAGGAAGGAGGTTCTTCTCCTTGGTTGGACATTTGACATTCTCGTTCAGATCCACAACTGATTCCTTTGACTGAAGGTTGAGTTTGAGATCAACAGTCTCGGAGAACCCCCTCTTGCCGGAAGCTTTGAGCGTCTCGGCTTCGGCTCCGCCGCCTCCCCCGCCGGGCAGGCCCAGACGGAGTTCAGTCTCTTTGAAATCAGCAACGAGCATGGTGGACATTTTCCGGCCAACTTCCATGGAATCTCTCCGGGGAGTATTCTAATTGTTGTTGATGTTGATGGTGATGGCTAGGGCTAGCTTGCTTCTCTCTCTCTCTCTCTGCTTCTTCTTTCTCCTTGTTGCTCTTTTCTCTCTCACTCTGCTTCTTGATCTGTCGACTTCTTGTTTACATAGATGGGGGGGAGTGGGATAGAGAGAAAGGCCAATAATATAACAGTTGGGGTTGTGTACAAACTTTCATGTGTACGTCCCATCGATTTCCGACGGACGGCAGGTTGACACGTGGAGAAGTTTCGTGTGTTTGATCTTGTGGGAATTTTAACTGACTTTGATGACATCAGATATTGATTGATAAGGTGGTGGGCATGTATGTTAAAATTTAATTAATAAATTAATAGAATGACCCAAATGGCCTTTAGTTTTTTTTATTTTTGTTTTCTTTTGGTGAAAATAATGATAGCACCTTATGCATTTAATTTTTGGGCCAAATACCAATAGAATTCATGAGGTGGTCCTATTGGGGATCCTTGGGGCTGTTTGATCATGTTGTGAAAGCTGTTCTAGAAAAACACGGTATACAAATGGCCTATTTGATTCACCTTTTTCAAAATTGTTTTTGAGAATCATTTTTTAAAACATAAAAAAAAATACCGTTATGGTATTTTCTAAAAATTGTTTTTGTTTTTCGAATTTAGCATTTTTTTTTATGTTTTTCTGAAAAAAAGAAACTAAGAATCAAACATGTTTTTTCTGTTTTTCTTGTTCTTTTCATTTTTTAAAACATACAACAAATTTAAAAAATGGTTACCAAATAAGATGTAAAAAAGTATTTTTTTTTAAATATGGGTTTTGGAAACACAGAGAAAAAAAAGAAAAGGGGATCTTACTTTTACAAAACAAACCTTTAGTATTTTTTTTTTTCAAAACAAAGAACGGTTCTTAAAAATAGGAAGCAAACAACCCCTTGTTTTTGCCATTTTTATTTTCTATGAAAATTATGAGACATCATCTCATGATTTGTATAAAAGGGTTGCAGCAACTGATCATTTACACCAACCCCTTTTCATCAATGCAGGTATCACTTTTTATTTTTCTTGTTTTAGTGGTGACAAGTATTGCATTTATATATAGAGAACTGACTTGTGATTTTTCAAGAAAGAGAAAAAGTAACAAGAAGGGGGGTTGGGGTTGGGGGGGACTGAGATATATGAATAATCTTGAAGGGAAGTGGAAGTGGAAGACCAATCATGATTTGCAATTGTATAAAAAGGGAGAATAGACCTATCATTGCTATATCAATAACTCACAACAAAAACAATTCATGCATTATCACTCTTGCTAAGTTGAGGTAATGGCTTCACATGGGGGGATTGCAGTGCCTCATATATAATATAGAGATACTGTCAAATTTTGTTGGTCATGCTGGCCCTATAGTCTTACTTAACCAAATTATTCAAACATCTCTCTCTCTTGTATATTCCACATATATGTATATATATTTGCATTTTGCTTTGATATTTATGAATTGTGACGGCCAAAATAAAAGGCCAGCAGTGCCTACTCACTGTTTCAAAGGAGAGTAAGCCCTATAAACACCCAGTCTCAGTCTACCCAAAACGAAGTTCGCCATTCACCCCAGCGCCGACGATATATAATTGGGAAGGCTCACATCCTGCAAATCAGACTAAATCTCACCAATAAGGGAAACAAGATAATTCTCAATAATATATTATCCTACAAATCCAATCAAATCTCAATTAATAGTTTAAACAAGTGATAATTTTCAATAATATATTATCCCGCAAATCCAATCAAATTCACTAAAAAGAAAGGAGGATAATTTCAATAAACTATTCCTTCAATATCTCTTTCTAAACTGATAAAGGTAATAAATATCCATCCAATGGGAAAGAACTCACTACCCTCAAATCGTGTAATAATATACACTATAAATACAGGTCACCCCAAGGTGAAAGGTTGCACGACTCTTAGACGCATACTCATACAACACATTCGCCCCAAGTAGGCTCTTTCTCCTGTGAAGAACCGACTTGAGGCACGGAGCGGCCACCTGCACAACCTCGCCGACCCCTTCTCTTGGTTACAGAGGAGTGCCACGCACTGCCTGGCAGATCGGTATACAGCCAGCCATATTTCGCTCAAGACGATCCAGACGCCGCATCCCCCGGCCACACAAACAATCCGGTCCAAACTTAACGACCCCACACGCTCCACCCGCTCCACAAAAAAGCATCATCAGTCCGCGCCGTCAGGGAACATGCTTCCATAAACATAACCGATTTCTCGCCATCGACAGACAACTCTGAACACATAGAGCAACGCCTAATCCGCGGTGATGCAGGATCCGGGCCAGTTACATTGCCACTGCCGCCTCGAGCCACGCCGCCACCCGACGAGCCCGCTTACTCGCAGACAGCCACGCCGCTCGCAAGAGTCGACCGCCAGTTACACGCGCTATTCGCTTTGAACGCCGCTACGGCCCCGCCGCCAGAGCCCGCTTGCTCACTTTCATGAGCTCTACTGCATGTGCCACGCCTCAAGAGTCGGCTTCGCCAGTTACACGCTATCTCGGCCACCGCTACAGTCTCAAATACAGGAGCCCAAGCTTGCTCACTTCTGACGAGCTCCTCTACTTCCCGCACAGCCACGCCCGCTTCAAGAGTCGACTGTACCAGCTACACGCTATCTCGCTTGAACGCCGTCGCGCCCCAGCCGCCAGAGCCCGGGGCTTGCTCACTGACGAGTTCCCTTTACTCGGGTGACAGCCACGCTGCCTCAAGAGTCGACCACCAGCCACGCTCATTCGGCTTAAACGCCGCCAAGGCCCCGCCAGAGCCCGCTGCTCACTTTGACGAAAGCCCTCTACTCGCACGTGCCACACCGCCAAGAGTCGACCACCAGCTACATCGCTATTCGCCTTAACGCCGCTAAGGCCCCAGCCAGAGCCTGGGCTTCACTTCACGAGTTTCTCTACTCAGACAGTTATCGCCTCAAGAGTCGTGACTCAGCCAGTTACATCGCCATTTGGCTTGAATCCGCAGTCCCGCCAGGAGCCTGGGCTTGCTCACTTTGACGAGTTTCTCTACTGCACAGCCACGCCGCTCAAGAGTCGACCACCAAAGCATCGCCATTCGGCTTGAACTCCCCAAGGCCCCGAAGACTAGGAGCCCGCTTGCTCACTGGACGAAGCCTCATCGCACAGCCATGTCGCCTCAAGAGTCGTAACTACCAGTTACATCGCCATTCAAATTAACGCCATTAAGGTCTCAGCCACGCTAGAGCCCACGCTTGCTCACTCTCGACAGCCTCTACCCGTATGCGCCACGCCGCCCGCAGTCGACTCAGCTCAGCCACATCGCCATTCGCTTGAACGCCGCTGCGGCCTCTGGGTCAGGAGCCCGCTGTTCACTTTGACGAGCTCCCCACTCAGACATGCCATGCCGCTTCGCAGCCTCGACTACCAGCTACATCACATCCGGCCAAGGCCACCAAGGCCTCAGCGCCAGAAGCCCAATAGCTCTACCTGACGAGCTCTTCCAAACGGCTCTACCTGACGAGCCCCTATTATTTACATGGACGAGCTCTCGCAACAGTCTACCTGACGAGCTCTTCCCAATAGCTCTACCTGACGAGCCCTTCCCAACAGCTCTCCTTGACGAGCTCCTATTATGTACATGGACGAGCTCTATTAAATGCCTTACCCTCGATTTGCAGCTTCCTCCTAACAAATTTTCCCGACGAGCTCCTATTATTTACATGGACGAAAGCTCTACAATGTAGCCACCGACGAAGCCCTCCAAACAAATTCTAATTGATCGGTTCCTATTACAAGATGAGCGGACAAGCTCTTACAATAGTCTACCTGACGAGCTCTCCCAACAAATCTCTCCTCGACGAGTCTCTATTATTTACATGGACGCAGCTCTTACAACAAATTTCACCCGACGAGCTCCTTCCAAACAAATCTACTTGACGAGCCCTATTATTTACATGGATCTAGCTCTTACAATGTGCTCTCTACCG
Organism: Tetrastigma voinierianum; assembly: GCA_016808115.1. NCBI lineage: Eukaryota > Viridiplantae > Streptophyta > Magnoliopsida > Vitales > Vitaceae > Tetrastigma > Tetrastigma voinierianum. The sequence goes on from JAEQBH010001536.1 coordinate 99,643, forward strand.
ACGAGCTCCTAAATGCTCTATCTAACAAGTCTCTATTATTTACATGGACGAAGCTCTTACAACAGCCTACCCGACGAGCCCCAACAGCTCTATCCGACGAGTCTTCTATTATTTATACGGTGATCTAGCTCTACAAATGGGCCATCTAACGAGCCCTCCAAACAATCTACTCTTCGACGAGCCCTATTATTTACACACAGTTTCCATAGCTAGCTCTTCACCTCGACGAGCCCCTCCCAATGTTCTATCCGACGAGCTCCTACATTGCGACATGAGCCTACAACCCGCCCACTCCGACGAGCTCCTCCTAACAATCCTTATCCGACGAGCTCCTATTATTTACATGGGCGAGTTTCATAACAAGCTCTACCCGACGAGCCTCTTCCCAATGTGCCTATCCGACGAGCTCCTATTATTTACATGACAGCTCTACAACAAATTTACTGACAGCTCCTCCCAACACTCGATCTCGACGAGCTCCTATTATTTACATGGACGAGCCTACAATCAGCTTACTCCGACGGAGCTCCTTTCAAACTGGGCTACTTAACGAGCCCTATTATTTACACGGACGAGCTTCAGAACAGCCTACCCGACAGCTTCCTTCCCATGGCCTCACTCCGACGCAGCTCCTCCAAACAACTTCCGATCGACGAGCCCTTCACCGCACATCCACACCCGGCCCTTCCTACAAATCCTATCACGAGCCTCTCCTCAACTAAGACTCCGGACGAGCTCCTACTATTCACTGCGACGAGCCCTTCACCCAGACCTCCAAACGCATCTGCTCCTTCCTACTATTCACACATTGACGTCCTTCACCGCACACTACGCACCTGCCTTCCTACAATTCCTATCGACGAGCTCTCCTCAACTCGGGCCTGACGAAATCTCTACTATTCGCTGACGAGCCCTTCATCAAAACCAAACAGCATTCCGCCCTTCTATTTTCATCGACGTAGCTCTTCCCATCACCAACACGGGCGAGTCTTCTACTACGTGACTCGACGAGCCCTTCACGTACATCGCATGCACTCGCTCCATCCTACAATCTATATCGACGAAGCTCTTCCCTCGATATGGACGAGTTCAACGTTCAAATTCCTCGACGAGCCCTTCACCCGCACTTCCGCACGCAGACTCGCCCTTCCTACATTTTCACGGACGAGCTCTTCTCCCATCACCAAGCCATGGCGAGCCCCACACGCATCTCCTCGACAAGCCCTTCACCGCATATCGTACGCACTGCCCATCCTACACCATATCGACGGCTCTTCCCTCGAGCAGGACGGCAGTTCCCACCGTCTCAAATTCGACGAGCCCTTCACGCCCTTCCATGACTGCCCCCGCTTACTATTTTCATTGACGAGCTCTTCCCATCAGTCAACATGGGCGAGCTCCTACTACGCATTCTGATGAGCCTTCACCAACAAATTCTCAATAACGAAGCCCCAAGCTCAGTGACCGACGAGCTCTTCCCATCACTGGCACGGACGAGCTCTGCTCAACTCCGCTTCACTCGACGAAGTTAGTCTACTCCGTGCAGGTCACGCTACCCAAGGAGTCGATCACTTCGCTCAATCGGCCACTTGGCCAATCTCCACCGGGCTACACGCCACTTGGCCATCGCTCACCTCCCTACCATCGCCACTTGCCAATCGCCACTTACTTAATCGCCACTTATTGCCATCAAGCACTGGCCATCGCACGGGGCCAATCGCCACTGGCTACATCGCTTACTGACTAATCGCCATCGCTATATCGCCATTTCTCGCCAATCGCCATCGGCCAATCGCCGACGCTGAGATGCCATCGCCGACCACCGCCACTGCGGCCAATCGCCACTTCGGCTACATCGCCACGTCACGGCCAATCGCCACTGGCCAATCGGCCACGGCTTAAATCGGCCACTGCTACAACGCCATCGGCCAAGAGCGACGCGGTTATCGCCATTTCGCTATCGCTTACCGGTTACATCACCATTTACCAATCGCCACGGCCAATCGCCACGGCCAATACCACTTCGCCAATCGCCATCGGCTGTCGCCACTTCGGGCCAATCGCCACTTCCTGGCCAATCGCCACATTACAACGCCACACTCAATTCCGCCATCGCTACATCGCCACTATCAAAGGCTACTCGCCGGCTATTAAAGCCACTGGCCAATCGCCACTGACTCAATCGCCATCCGCTACATCGCCATTTTCCGCTCAATCGCCACTTGGCCAATCGCCACTCAAGCATTCCACCTTGGCCACCGTTACCTGGCCACCGCCACTGCTACATTTCTCCCATCGCTCAATCGCCACTCTGGCCAATCGCCACTTGGCCACCGCACGGCTATTATCGCACCGGCCAATCTCACGGGCCAATCGCCACTCCTACCACCGCCACTTCTGGCCAATCGCCACTTGGCCATCTCCACTTCTACCAATCGCCACCGCTAAGACGCCCCACTGCTCAATCGCCACTCGGCTCAATCTCGCCACGGCTTACAAAGCCACGGCCAATCTCCATTCTACATCACCATTTCTGGCCACCGCCACGGCCAATCGCCACTTCATTGTTAACGCCACGGTCAATCGCCACTACTACACCGGCCACTTACATACCCCGCCATCGGCCAATCGCCACTTGGCTATCGCCACTCCTGGCCAATCGCCACCGCTACAACGCCATTTCGGCCAATCGCCACGGCCAATCGCCACGCGGCCAATCGCCACTGCGGTCAATCGCCACTCCTGGGCTGCCCCGCCACTCGCTCAATCGCCATCTTTACTACACGCCACTTCAAGAACATCGCCACTCGGCTGGAAGGCCACCAAGGCCACAACGCCAGGAGCCAAGTAATTCATATTGACGAGGCTCATCCCATCACTCAGCATGGACGAGCTCATCCCATCACTCAACATGAACGAGCTCTACTGTACTACTCTTCCTAACGAGCTCTTCCCATCACACAAATACTGACGAGCCTCCCGCTTCACCATTCACTTCACGAGCTCTTCCCATCACTTAAATACTCGACGAGCTCCTCCTCAATTATTCATTCATACGAAGCCTTCCTATCACTCAACACGGCGAGCTCTTATTCTCACATGGATCTACCTCTTATTCAAGAACTCACATCGACGAAGCTCTTCCCATCGGGCCACTCGACGCAGCTCTACTCAACTGCTCACCTCGACCACCTTCTTCCCATCGCTCACTCGGGACGAGCCTCTACCAATTGTTCACCCGACGTAGCCTTCCCATTAGTTCACTGACGAGCCCCACTCAACCGTCTCACTCCGACGAGCCTTCCCTCGGGCCACATGGACGAGCTCCCGCCAACCCTTCATACTGACTCCAGCCTCCCACCCACCTACCCGCACGACAGCTCTTCCCGCACCCCATTGTCGAGCTCTCTCAAGTTCGCACTAACGAGCTCTTCCCCATCAATACACATGGACGAAAGCTCTACTCAACCGCTCACACCGATCGGAAGCTCTTCCCATTAGCGTTCGCGAGACGCAGCTCTACCCACTCCACTGCATCGAATTCCACCTCACCCAAAAGCGTGTCGCTGCAACCTAGAGTCCGGGTCTGGCCGAGAACATCAACTTTCATCGACGACTTACTAAAAGCAGTCATGCACCCTGCTGAATCAATTCTACATACAAGTCAGCCGATGGAAATCAGCAACTAGCACTAACGACCTCAGCCAAAAGTCGTACAACCTGTGAATCGGTCCAGCTCTCGAACAAGTTATTCACAGAAGCCCCAGCTGCACTCCGCTTTGACCAGCTTAATTTCTCAACCCTCGTACGCTCAATTTGTGCCATTCGATTCAAGGGAACGAAGACTAACTGGGCCGAGGATATTTACTAAGAAATGAGCGAACCGAAAGGTCATCATTATCACCGCATAAGACGACAACAGCCCTAACTAATCCAAATCCCGAAATGACACATGGAAATCACACCGATACAAGAAACGAGAGAAGCCTCGCGCCCATGCACACCGCGCACAAGCGGCCTGGGGGCAACTGACGTGCTGAGGTCAGCTCGTTGTGCCTACTCACTGTGCCCAAAGGAGAGGCAAGCCCTATAAACACCCAAGCCCCTGTCGCCAAAACTAGTGCTCCCGCCCACTCCCACCCCAAAGGCCGAGCTGATATGGATAATTGGAAGGTCACATCCTGAACCGACTAAATCTTACCAATAAGGGAAACAAGATAATTTCAATATATTATCCCGCAAATCCAATCAACTTCAACAATAAGGGAAACAGATAATTCTCAGCCTAATATATTATCCCGCAAATCCAATCAAATCTCACTAAAAAGGAAGGAGGATACCTCTCAATAAACTATTCCTTCAATATCTCTTCTAAAATCCGATAAAGCGCAATAAATATCCCATCCAATGGTTAACCCTCACTACCCTCAAACTAATACTATACACATAAATACAGTACACCCCACAGAAAGGCACGCACTCTGGGGGACGTCTCTCGAAAGAAATCGACTATGATCTTGAGCGCCATGGGCATAGCCCCGCCGACCCCTTTCTTCTTTGTTTTGCAGAGGAGTGCTACGCACCAAGGCTTGGCAGACGGCATAAGGTTAGCCATATACTAGCCTCCCAGACGATCCAGACGCTCTCGCATCCCGCCTACAAACAACCGGCCCACCCAACGACCCTCTTACACGCTCCACCCATGGCTCCATGAAAAGACATCAAATTGAATCTAGCTTAATCAAATTACTTATGCAACTCTAAATGCTTTACTTCTTTTTTGCTTTTAAACTTAGAAAATAATCTTAATTAATTAAGTTGTATTCTAAATTTAACATGTAACTCTTAAAATCTTGTTTTATATATTTTACAATTTGAAATAGTAAACTTTTAGCTTTTTTTTTTTTAAAGATAAGTGTATAGTTCTTACATTTTATATATTAATTACTAATTTATTATTATTTTCTTATTTTCAAAATACATAAAGTAAACATTGTGTTCAATTGACATTTAAGTTTCCATGATAACAAAATATCTACTTTTTGTAAATGAGTTTAGATTAATAAATTTAAGTTTTATTGAAAAAGAATTATTTGTATCACCGATATAATTGATTTTTTAAGTTAGACAAGGACTAACAAAAATGGTTTGTCTCTAATTAAACTTCATAAATTAAGGACAATTAAGAGCTGTAAGTTTTTTCAATACTCGATTAAAAACACTTTCTACAATCAATGCTAAAGCCATTCTTAAATCAGGAGAAGTTCAAATGAAGATACTTGAGCTAGATTGAGAGGAGATTTATAGAATTGGAAAAAAAAAAAAGAAAAAAAAAAGAAAAAAGAAACCCTCCAATATCATGTTAAGATGACTCAAAATCTAGAACTATGGCAATTAAGAAATGGTTGACCACCACATCAATTCAGTTAATAAATACGGGATATATACAGATCCGATCATCAATAGTAGCTGTTGCATTATTTATTATCATCTATCTAACAAAAAGAAAGTTGCTACCTGGGAAAGTAGGTTTGTGAATGATCATCTTAAAAACCATGGAAATATGTAGAATATTCTGTCCATAACAAGTACACACATAAAGCATAAGTTAAAAGATTGAAATAATAACCGAAACGTACGTATAGCACTTAACTTGTGTCTGTCATGGTGTAAAACAGTTAAGTGCTGGTCAAAAGACTTTCATACTCAATCTATAGCCTCTGTTTGAAACCGGAACAATGTTAAAGGAAAAAAAATAAAGATGAAAAATAGAAGAAAAGAAAATTTGGAATAAAAATATATAAAATTTTAAAAAATTTCGATTATATTTTACATTATCAAAATAGTGAAACCAAAGATAAGAAATTTTTTTTTTTTTTTAAATATTTTCTACTTCTTTTCCTAGTACTTTCTTCTGAGTTAAAGCCGTAGAGTTTGTTACATGGTTTAGAAATCCCAGGATGATAGGGCTGCTAAAGGGTACTAGGGTTTCCCTTCCCATCTTATCTGTAAAGGTAGGTGGGTGCTGCAAAACCGCGTTAAATCTAACAAATAGTGAACACATTCTATGCACCGCACATCTTTCTCTAGTCCTCTCCCCCCTCCCTTTCACTTTCTGTCAATTAATGGGGGGTCCCTTAGGTGTTGGATGGATTGAACATATCACTTAATTATGCCTGCCTCCCCCCTCTTTCAATTCACTATTAATTTCATCTCTTATATATCTATCTTTCTGGCCTTGTTTATCCATAACAAACATGCTCCCCCATAATTTCTATTAAAAGGGTGTCTAAGATATGGTCAACCATATCACATAATAGGAAAAAATTTAAGTAGTGAGGATTCATGACCCATATATACATGTATACACAATCATGTACTTCTAGCTAGGTTTTCCGAAAATAGGTTCATTATATTGGTTATCAGATCTAGGAAGGAGAGGCAGTGCCCCAATTGAGAACTTGTAAGTTGCATGTTTCCATGGCTGCCTCAATTCCAATTTCACGTGTGTGACTTAATATGGTTTAAGGGACAGTCCTTGTTTTTTTTTTCTTGATGGAATTGGGAAGTTGCCGACGGTTTTCTTTTGGTTAGGAATCCTCCAAACAGATAAAAGGGAAAACCAGGTGAACAGCGACCCCAATCATGTTGCCTTCCAGGGGCCTTTTGGATAGAGATGCTGGAGATTCGACTTCAAAAACATTAACAATTTGTCGATACTGTAAAGTCAAATTATTGGATCAATATATATATAGCATATATATATATATATATATATATATATGTTTGATAACTATATAGAAAAGCAAAGCTGGATGGATTACTATTAATAATCGAACCAAAAAAAAAAAAAAAAAAGGGAAAATTTGTCAAACCACTTGCAAACACAATCATGTAAGAGGGAATAATTTGGTTAGTCCATGCGGTAATAATTTATGTTTATTTGACCTTGTTAACTCGAGAAAACATGAGTAGGTAATTAGAAAATAAAAGAAAAAAGAAGAAATGAAAGCCCAAAATAAGGAAAAAAATCATGGTAAGAAGAAGAGAAATTCAACTACATAGAATATTGGAGTATCGTGAATCTGAGTAATTAAGTGGAGGCTTCATTATCACCGCAGATTAAAAATTTATAATATTGCATCACGAAACTTTGAGTTAGGTAAGGATAAAATTCGAATAACCCAACTCTAACCCATATAAAAACATGTACTTGCTTAAAGAAAAAGGGAATTGTAGGTAATAAAGTTGGGAATATATACCCGGAGAGAGAGAGAGAGTGTGTGTGTGAAGGGTGAAATGAATATGAGATATCAACATCCATGATTCCAAATATTGATAGAGGGGATGGTAGTGAGTTGCAGACAGGTCACATCCTAGGAGAGGGAAACATCCCTAACCCTAGCTGTGCCCTGCCTATCAACATCCCCACTGTCCCATCCCTGCAGTTTTTCTCTTGTCAACTCATCATATCTGATAACAAACCTCACATCCCTCAATCCCATGTGTGTCTCCAACCACACCTCCTCCATCATATGCTTCTTCCCAAAGGAAAATATAGTTTTTCATCTTTTTCTGTTCATGACAGGAAAAGTCTGACATCAAACATATAAATAGCTGCTAAAGAAACAGTTTTCTTTCTTTCTTTTGTTGTTGTTTAGTCATAATCCATCAATACGGTAAATTGTCCCTTCCTCCTCTCTCTATTCAAAGAAAATGACTCCATCCCACCTCCTTCTCCTAATCTTTACTTTTTCTTATCATTATTTCTGTTATTTTGTTATATCCACAGGATGATGGTTCCATCCACAAATCAAGATCAAATACTAATATCCTGCTCACTGATGATGAATTGTCTCACAATCTATCTATGACTTAATGTTAATTATCTTTGTGAAAAAATCCCTAAGAATTATTTATATTATATAACCATAATAATAATCAAAAACAACTGACCATTTTTTTAATCTTTTTAGTTCTCCAATTCATCTACTGAGAAAGATGAGAGAATGGTTTGACTAGGAATATCGAAGTCATCAGTTATATTGAGCAATGAGTTAAAAACACTTCCAAAAAATCAGGTATGTGAATAGTGAGTTAAGTTTGATTCCCAATCTGAGATAACCAGCGTTGACAAGAGCTGACATCGGTTGTTGGTTAGAGTTTGGCGGTTTGATAATCCCAATCTCAACTGAAATCACTCAGTATTTACAATATTTTAATTGAGTTTGAGCTATTTCGGCCATTTAGAAAGAAAAATGTTAAAGTCGATTCTATTATGAATTATTTTGTTTTATTTTTAAAAAAATAAACAATTTTTTTAATTATTATTAGTATTTCACATTTCATTCTATAGGTTAAAAAAATGAAATTTAGTATTTGTTTGGTTCAATTAATAGCTGGTGGTGGTAGTTAATTATAAATTATTGTTTAATAAAAATATAGCTTATTACAAATGGTTGATTGAAGGTTAAGTTAATATAGACATGATATATATATATAATCAATGCACATATATTAAAAAAAAAAAAAGAGAGACTAATAGAAAAATAATATGAAATTATGCAAATTTATAACTGGTGGTTTAAGAGAAATTTATTAAAAAATGCACCTTTAATTAATAATTGAATTCCTAAAGTTCAATTTAAGAACATATATTTGATATTTTAATAAGAGTTGATCAAAATAAGCTACGATATAAAATTTTTTCCCATCAAGAGTTGTTTAGCAATGATTGGATAGCTGAATAGGAGTTTTTACCAAATAGCTTATAAAAGTTGATTGAGGTGAATTAGCTATCAACTCTCCTAATGAGCTCAACCAAACACCCCTTAGTTGAAAAGAATAAGAGGAAATTTTATTAAGTTTAAAAATAGGTATTTATTTTTCTTATTACTTTATTGATACTTTAGGAGTAGACTACAGGTTGTGTAGTAGTGAGATAAAAAAAAAAAAAAAAAAGAAGAAAATTTGCCTCTAGTTAGATAATCGTTTCATAATGAGTTGACATGAATACAATTTGTAATTACACAAAGTAATAGTACGTAACTCATTTAATAAATAAGTTATATAAACTTTTTTTGGATTAGTGTAGATAACCCATTAATTTGAGTATGACTTATTTTGATAATCATGTTAGAATAACTTGATATGAACATGACCTATTATTACACGAGTACTATGACATAACTTGCTCAATAATTGAATTAAAATGACATAGTATGAATTGACAAGAATATTCTGTCAACTTGACTCAAACCTGTTATTTCTATTAACATGATCCTAACTTATTGAGATACTTTCAACTCATTTAGCCTATTAACAAGATTTCAACTCATTAAATTTATTTTAAATTGATAGATATATTATTTTAAAATTCATTTTAGTTCATTTAGGTTTTAATTTTAAAATTTTAATTTTGTAATTGCTTACAAATTTATTTAATATGTTAATTATAAAAAATTTTTGGACAACTAAATACTATTTACACTTTAATTATAATATAGTAAAAAAATGTAAAATTTTAGTTAGTCGGATAACAAATGAATTACATCAGAGAAACCATTTAATATGATTGATTGTGATTTAACAAACAAGTCATTTAAATCAAAATACAACCTACTTAAAAATTCCACTCATATATTAAAAAGAAGCAACTAATGTATTAAAAAAATTATAATGGTTGACAAAATATGAACATTGATTATACTAAAGTTAAACTTACTAAAATTTGTTTCATTCTCGAATCGAGTGTGTAAACCTTGATGTTGTTTTTAATGATATTTATGATCAATTTACTACTTCACATAAGATATTATTTTAAATTTTTTTAGTATTTCGAATTAATATTTTATAGGCCAAAGTATATGAAAACGTATAAGTGGGCGGAAATTTATGATATACTCATGCACAAAAACATTGACTTTATTTGATAGATTATGTCATTTATCTATTTTTTTTTACATCTATTTATTTTGCATTATAATGTTATAGTATTCTATTATCACGGAAACTTAGAACTTGATTCATTCCTTATGTCTCATCCAACCCTTCATAATTGAGTTACACATCATTGACGATTATATCATTATCTTAAAATAGAAAAAGTAGAGTAAATTAATAAAATGATAAAATTCTATATGATTACATGATTCTTCTTTTACTTCCCTTGTCTTTGAATATCTTCTTCAATTGAACTACTTGATTGAATATAAAACAACTTAATAGGATGGTCAATTATTCAAATATCTTTTGTGAAATTTTCCATGTCAAATCTTGAAGTTTGAATTAGATGAGACACGAATTTATTATAGGTGACTTGACCCTTTAACAACACTATCTCTAAAATATTTTTAAAAATTATTGATTTTATACCATCACTTTCAATCTCTTTGTATGTCCAGATGAAGTATAATTAATAAGATTAGAGGCCTGAATCTATGGATTAATGCCTTCCCTTTGAACACCTGTAAAGGAGACAGGTCACATTAATTTATACAACATTACTTAATCAATAGTTTATTACCACTAATCTTAGTTTAATAATGTATGTCCCACCACAGCAATTTATGAGAATCTTCCCCCCTAATAACAATATTCCATATGTTGGTTGAAGCAGAGACAAGGGATCCCAAGGTGGGGGCTGACCATGGCACTCATTGCTTAGAATGTGTACTCTCTATATTTCTCTGACCAACCTGCCCTCACTTTCCTTCATTTTCTTCCCATCCAAACAACCTTTTTTTTTCCTTCAAAAAGGAAGAAGAAAATATGGGTGTAAGATTTTGGAGGTTAATTTAAAGGATATTGAAGTCAACTACTGAAGATGTCTGTGATCTTGGGGGGACTAGGGATTCCTTTTGAATGGTGCTGGTTTTATTTAAAAATCATTTATGGGAAAAAAAAGAAGAAAGAGGTGAGACAGTAGATGCTTAAGATTAGGGTTGTGAACATGGAGGGGGTGTTTGTTGCATGGTGGGGGTGGTGGGTGTGTGTGGCTGTGGGTACTCCACATTGCAAATTTTCAAAGGGCCCCTTAGAGAATCTCTCATCTTCACCGCCATGTTTGAAGTCCATTTGATCATTAATTGGGGGGCATTTGTGCTATCATTTCATTTCTTTTAACTCTTTATTTTATTTTTAATTTACATGTCTGAATGGATGGCGGTGCTGTAACCTCGGCCCTCGAACAGCCCATCTGCCTGCTGTTAGTGTATTTTTGGTATTCTCGTCAAAATTGTCATTCTCAAGAATTATCATTTTTTATACTCATGCTTTTGAGTAATTCTCTTTATACTAATAATTTACTACCTGTTAAACATGATAATCATGTTTTTAGGACACTTAATTGTTTCTTGCAGGAGATCAGGAATTGAATTCTAGACCTTTTTTTTTTAGGTTTGTGCATTTAAAAATTTATAATGAATTTTGTTTGATTTGTTTCACTCTCAACTATGAAGCGGCAATTGATTGTTTAACACCAATTTTCTAAATAGTTTTCAATCTTCATCTTTAAAATTGTAAAAGAAGCAAAGAGACTATTCCCTTTTTCTTGAATGTGAACTTTTTTCTCTATGGGTAACGTCAAATCAATCAAAAAATAGTGGACAATGGGTCTGTTTAGTCACTTAAAATTTTCAACTCTATCCAAAATTTAATACGAAAATCTTTCAATATATTTCAATCTTGGCCATTTCTAAAATACGCTTAGCATCAATTCCATTAAAAATGTTAATGTTAAAATCCACTAGAAACCATTTTCAAAACGAAGCTTAATCGAAAACAACGCACGCTGCTTTCGCTTACACTTTTTTTCACTTATAATTTGCTTTGCTAATTTTTGTTTTATCCTGTTTTCGCTTTTATCCCCAATCGATTAAATTCCGCGCTTTCGATTTAAAGCCGGAACAGCGAAAATGTTTTAATTAAGCTCGATGAGATATGTTTTCAAAATAATAATTCATTTTCGTTTTCACCCTTGTTGGCCTGATGAATTCAAACGCTAAGCCTTTGGTTAAAAGCCACTGTATAAAATAAATTCTTTCACCACTAAACAGCATCAAGATTAGATTGGATTCTAACTAAATGGTATACTCCCGGTAGGTAACTAAAAGATATCATCATCGATTACATGGTGTAGTAGTATGTTTTCGGATTTCGTAATTTTCTACCGAAAACTCATTGATTTGTATATTTGTACTCTGATCCCATTCTTTCATTATACAATGTATTCAGACTTCTATTTTTGAATATTTCATCCTCGTTTATGTACTTAAAAATTTATCGACTCTTCATGTATATGCATAAATTCTTACTACTTATCTAAATCTTACAAAATTTCATCTTTAAAATTGTAAGAAGCAAATGAGAAGTTTATTTCTCTTTGGGTAACGTCAAATCTAACCAAAAATAGGGACAATAACTAAAGCTGGAAGTTTTGGATTTTGGATTCTAAGTGAAAGGTACTTTCCGGGTAGGTAACTAAAAGACATGCATGATCATCAATTACAGATATTGTGTAGTAGATACGTTTTCGGGTATCGTAATTTGGTACCCGAAACTCATTGATTTGTATGCTTTTGTACCTTGATCTCATTCAGTCATTATACAATGTATTTAAACTTGGTATATTTTTATGATCTATGACGGATGGGTGAGAAATTAGAATCAAAATGGGGAGGGTGAAGAAGAAGAAGAACGAAACAGTGAGTGAGTGGGTGGGGGCAGTTCAGTTGTGTGGTATATGGTGGGTTGACGTGGCATGACCAACAACTGGTTGACAAGTGACAAACAGGCAACAATGGAGGCTGCTCCCCCCAGATTTCATGGGCTGGGCCCAACCCCTACCCTCTCGTGTGGATTTTGGATTTTGGATTTGGGATTTGGGCCCCTACCTATCCTTTTTTTTACCCTCTGACATCACACACGTGTGTACACTTTGATGGGATGCTCCCCTCTATTCCGGAATCCTTTTGTTTAGGGATGTAACCAAATCAAGTTAGTTATTGGAGCTCGACCAGGTGATATTCGAACTCCGAATGAGCTTAATCAGTCGTTTCGTTTCCCCACCCGCCTTGACGTCAGCCGAAAGAGATTAAGATCCATTCGTGGCTTGTTTGCAGCCTTATCGTTTTTACTATTTTATTATTTATTAAATTATATTTATATCCTCACTTTATAAATAACCCTAAAAATCTTAGATCTTGAATTGATTTCAAGTATAATTATTTATTAATTTTTAAATTGATTCAAGCTTTGTTTAATTGAGTTCGAGTGATTCAATTATTGTTTGAGTCGAATTTTGAACATTTGAGAAAGACTTCATCCAATTTGTGCTCAAGCTTGTCTTTGTATTCACTTGACTTAACTTGACCCCTACTTTCTTCTGGACACGCGTGCGTCCGAGTCCGCGTCCCCTCCTATTCTTCCGGTTCTTCATCTTTGAACTTCCAAGCTCCAACCACTTGGCCGAGGCCCATATCTGGCCCGGCCCAGACTGTTGTGAAAAGGAGATTGCAACGTTAAAAGCATTTAATTAAATTGAAAACTACAAAATGCTTCCGCAGGCCCCTACATAACGGGAGGGGCGTGGACGTGATGGAATGAAATCAAATAGTTGAGTGAAAGACGGATCTTTTCAAGATGTTGGGTATGTAACACATTTTCGAGTTGGGTAGGGGCCAGGGGGGTGGTGCGTTTCTTTGAAGATTATGAAGGAGGTGGAGAAATAGCAGAAAAAAATAAAATCGGTGGACCCTTTCCACCAAATGGCCAGAGAATGGATGACTGGATGTCAAGGGAATGAATGAATGCCCACGGATTTCATGTAATATAGGGTACCCCCCCTACATGTTTGTCAAAATGTTCCACTGAATGAATGCCCACAGATTTCATGTAGTTTATAGACTATAGGGTACCTACCCCCTACGTGTTTCTCAAAATGTTCCTCTTTAATTGGGAGGGTGAACTGGTGGGTTGATTGATGATCATGAGGACAAATGAGTTGGTTCCTTTGGGAATTCAAGGCTTTTCTGGGGCCACCATCACCCCAGCTAGCTAGCTGGGGGCTGGTTCCTTTGTGTTTGTCATTTTGTTTCATCAGTCTCATGGGGGATGACTGATGAGGCCAGGCAGAGGCAGGGTAGAGGGTACTCCCATCATCACATCCTCAACTGACCATTTCCCTCTAATGCCAAATGTTGGTATTTTTTTAGACTATACTTTTAATAAGCTTGCTCTGTTTTACTTTATATATAGATGGTCCCATCCTCCCCACAGGCAAAGTTAGTTGCTGGACATCATGTGCTAGGGGTGGCCCAGGTGGTAATGCCAAAAGACACGTGACCCCTTCTTTAAGCCGGAGGGGGACATCCCCCGCACAGCCAAATTTTTTTCTCTAATTCAACCCCACCCCACCACAGGCCACAGGCCACAAGCCACAAACACATACTTCTACTTCCCAATACCAGTCTCCTATTTGTGTCTTAAAAATATCCATTCTTCTACTCAAAATGGGAATCCTGAGGGAGTGGGTGAGATTTTGGTTTTATAAGCGCCAAATTTGGATTATTTTTTGCTTATTGTTGATGTAAATGGATAGAGTGTTGAAGAGCATCTCCAACCAATCTCTATTAACCGTTGCTTCAAATATGGACGGGAGGGAGATGTGAATAATGAATCTAGAATGCACATGATTTTTTTCTTCAAAAAGATGGGATGTTGGGGAGGGGAGAGGAGATAGGATGTCAGTATGTCAACCACCACATACATATATACATCTGGTTTGAGGACCAAATACTTGGGCAGAATATTGTGCACCACCAGTGGGAGGCAATCCATATCACCCAGTACATGGTCAACATTTGCCGACCAGCCATGCCAATTGCCAACTACGTGGTTTGAAGTTTGAACTTCATTGATGAGTCGTGTCCAATCCAACCTGGACACCTTTTAGTGGATTCAATAAATAAGTACTCAAAAACTTTGGAAATTGACTGAAAATATGATCATTTCATTTGTTGAGCATCGCTATCTGATGTTCTGAATCCACCAAATGCCACAAGTTTTAGCTAACTCACAGCTTTTCATTGGTCCTAGCTGGATTCTAGCTAACTTTCCAGATTGCATCAGTGTAGCTATCAAAGCCTGAGCAACAGTAACAACCACCCCCCACAATATTCGTCCTGTACTAGTAAAAGTTGTTCCATTCCGTCGAGTAACTTGTGGAGAAAAACGTTGTTTTCTGCATTTTCCACTCTGTTTCTTTGTTTTTGTCCCAGTTTAGGTTTCAGTCTCGGGCTTCTTTCTTTAACTAGAAAGGAAAAGTCCCAGAAATATATATGCACCAATTCTGAATCACTGATAACTATCAATTCCTAATCGGCCAGAGATCTGTTGTTTACTAACTGTTTTTTGTCATCAATCGTCCAAACGGGAAGATGGGATATGGCATCATCACGGAAGGAGAACATGAGAGGTTGAATGAATATTCAGAAAGGGTAGAATCATAGTTAATGCAGAAATGCACATATGACTGAGAATAATTCTAAGCATAAAACATATTTTGAATGAATTGAGGGTTACATCACCGATTCACCGGCCAATATAATTTGTCGAGCTAAAACACGTAGCGCGGGAAGGAGAAACAGATAATAATTATCGAACAATATTTTTGGGAAAAATAATTGCATGCACACACGCATGGCGCAGATGGGACCCCCCAACCCAAATGTTGGTGAATCTACACGCTGCACAGCGCCAAACAAGCATCCTATGGAGGAGGTGCTGAGACCAGTGGTAGACAAGGTGGGACTCAACTTGAGAGGGTTGTCTTTTCGTAATGCCCTAATAGGAGTTTATGCGGATCTCATCTTCGGAGCTTCAAGTGTGAATCCATAGCCATGTTCTTGTATCGGGTTTGGGGCATAACAAAATGGTATAGCTAATTTCTGACCTTTCGGAATGAGGGTCCGTCTCGTTTAATCCCGTAAAGGATATTTGTCCGTTTAATCTTACAATCCTATAAGTCTCAATAAGAATATTGTGTCTATTTATGATGTATTTGTTGAGATCCCATATTAGAACGGGAAGAAAATGTATTATATAAAAATCAGCTCATCTTATCATAATAAACGTCTTTTAAAGTTCTTAGGACTTATTAGATTCAAAACAGATAATATTTATATGATTGAATTGAATTATTACAAAAAAAAAAAAAAAATTAACAATCAAGTATATGTTGAGAGGTAAGAAGACTCGAATAGTTGATCATCGAAAAGTAAACCTAAGATTGATTCAACGGAACAACCTCCATGGACTTTTAATTTCTTTGATATTAATATGTGAATTGTGATGAAGGAAGACCTAGAATTTTTTCAATACAAAAGAATGGAGAAGAATGAGTCAGGGAGGGAAAGGATGAACATGAACACGTACATGAGTCATGACAGGCCACATGTGATGTTGTTACCCCCACAAAACCATAAACCAAATCAAAAACAGAAGAGAAATCTGAAATAATCCCACATGTCCATGCTCTGGGGGGGCCCCATAACACCATACCCAATACCCAGTGGGGGGGCCCACCACTCACATGGGGGGAAGGCCAAGGCCAAGAAGGGTCCTGATTTCTCTCCAAAAACAATCTTGAGTATCGACTCTTGACCGTCCCACTTAACCCTCAGTTTTCCATATGGGCGGCTGAGCTTGTCCAACCCTTGTCCCCCAAATGTAGGGGCACTTGCCTCAATGCTGCTGCCATTGCTACCGACAGCTTTACCATCTTGCCTCTCTCCCCCTGATTCATGCATTCTTTTCTTTTCCCAACTCTCTACTCTTCCATTAATTCCCCCTTCCACCCTCATATCTATAAAACTACCTCTCATTCCCCCAGTCCATTTCTCTATCCCATCGTTCAACCTTCTCCGGAATCCTCTCTACCCAACTCTACATCAGATAGTTTCTGAAAATATATTTGTGAAAAATGGAAGGTGCTGTGGCCTATGAGACCGATCTGAACTTGAAGGCAACAGAACTCAGATTGGGGTTGCCCGGAACTGATGAGACTGAGAAAGAAAAGCTTTCTGGAGTTAGAAACAACAAGAGATCGTCACCGGAAACAAGTGATGAGTGTGAAACGAAGGGCAGTTCTAATGGTGATCGAGAAACTGCACCGGTTACCAAGTAAGTTATCTTCTATGATCTGTTTGATCTGTTCATAGCCGATAATGGTTCTTCTTCTGGATTTATCGACTAATATATTTAGTGGGTATGTAAAATAACAGGGCACAAGTTGTTGGGTGGCCGCCAATCCGATCCTATCGGAAAAATAGCTTCCAACCAAAGAAGAATGAGGCGGAGGCTTCTGGAATGTTCCTGAAAGTAAGCATGGATGGGGCTCCTTACCTCAGAAAGATTGATCTGAAGGTTTACAAAGGTTATCCGGAGCTCCTTCAGGCTCTACAGAATATGTTCAAATTTACAATAGGTAAGCAAAAAAAAAAAAAAAAGATTATTTTTGTGGTAAAATGATCTGATTTTGTGATTATGCTTGTGATGAAGATGGAGTTTCGGTTTCTAATGATGACCATGACCTTTGGTTTAATCATTTTTCAGGGGAGTATTCAGAGAGAGAGGGATACAAGGGATCAGAATATGTACCAACTTATGAAGACAAAGATGGTGACTGGATGCTTGTTGGTGATGTTCCATGGGAGTAAGTTCTTTTTCCCAGCCTCTCCTTCTTTGTGTTATCTGTTTCTTTGTTCTAATTCTTCATGCTCACAAGGTTGTCTGTGCTCATTTCAGCATGTTCATGTCATCCTGCAAAAGACTGAGAATCATGAAAGGATCAGAGGCTAGAGGCTTGGGTTGTGGTGTCTGAGGAAATTAATCTAAAACTGATGGCAGCCCCATGATAGAAGAAAGGATGTCTTTCTCACCCAGATAAACTCTTTCAGCTTGGGTTCTCCAGGAAGAAATTTGGGTTTGATTATCGTTTTCTCTATCAAAAGTCCTTCTCTGGGAATGAAACTATTTGTCAAGACAGAAAACAGAGGAAACAAAGCAGAATCAGAGTTTCTTTCTTTCCCAAAGTTGTGGCATCAAGATCTCATGGTGGTTTTGAGAATCAGTGATGTTATTCATTGTTTTGTTTGTAATAATCCCATCAAACTAAACCTACACATTTATGCTTCTGATGCAATTTGTAAAGAGCAAACGAATATGACATGGTTATCCAAGTTTTGTTTCTGTTAGATTCTTATGAAAATATTGATACACAAAAGTATGATTTTCTGGTATTCAAGTGAACCTTGTGTACTATGAGTATGAATGAACTTCTTGCATGCAGATTATGTTACTCATTCGATATTTTCGAATTTATTCTGACTATGAGCAAAATGGTTTGTGTATAATCAAAACTTGTGCCACTTCATTTGAATCTTACATAGCTTTTCATTTCGTGAGACGGATAATTCTATCAGTTTCTTCGGATCTGATGTCCCTGGAATGAACATGATCAAGCTTCAAGCAAGGATCTTGTAATATCAAACATGGAATCATTAAGTATGTGAAAATCTAGCTACTTTCAGATCCAATATTTTCAGAAGATGATGTTTTGATACAAGATCTAAATCATAAAACCATGGGGCTTGATTTTAGGTTGTTCAGATTCGGAATGAGGATAAGAATCAGGAATTGACCATCCTAGAGTGATTCTAGGAGCCTTTGATTTTCCAACGAACTATATCTTGAATTGACTAATATGGGTCAATTTTTTTTTTTTTGTAGATTATCATATTGCTTCAACATAAGGAAATTTGTGTTTCAGCATGTTGATTTGTGAATAATTTCAAAGAAAGTATAAAGATAATAAAATATATGGTTTAATATAATTTCACATAAAATAATTGTGTTTCAAATATGAAAGTGGTGATTGGACAAAAATATAATATATCGAAAATGCCCCTCTTACCAAACCAACTCAGCCCTCTAGCATTGTTCATTATGGTAGTATCCAGAACTCTTAAGTTAGTACTTATAATTTATTAAAATAATACCTTAACTTGGATTTTTATTAAGGTGAGATATTATCTTAACATACTTGAGGTACTACATTAATAGTCCTATGTATTACCATAATGAACATTGAACAGTATCAAAGGGTTGAGTTGGCTTAGGTAGAAGGATATTTCCGATATATTATGTCCAATCACCACTTTCATATCCGAAACACAATTATTTTTTTATGAAACTATTTTGAATCATGTATTTTACCTTCTTCATACCTTGTTAACAGTTATTCCCAAATCAAATAGTATAAAACACAAGTTTCCCAGCACAAAAACATAGTTGGTTTTCCATAGGAGAAATGGTCACATGAACTGAATCAAATAAATACTGATCAAGTTAACCATGAACATGTTTCCACTTTCCAGTGGTGCAGGGGGCACAAACATCAATACACAGTATCACACGGTATTAAAAGCCTAACCAAACCGAGAAACCTTTAAATTCTTCCCTTTCTTTCTAGGCGTGTGGTTTCTGTCTGCTGAGTTTGACGGAAAAGGTTCTTCACTTGATTAACAGTTTCAATTTCTAACAAAGATAGTGGACCTTTCCTACTTTCAGACACATTCTTGAGCAAAGTTTATAGTAATGAGAAAATTGGAAATGAGACTTGAATTAGTAATTAAAGTAGAAGACTATACAAGCCACATGATGCATATTGTGTTGTTGGTGAGACTAGAAGTGAGAGAGACGGTTTATGGTCAATGTTCAAAGATGGCTAGCAACCGTGTTGAGTATTTATTTTATTTTATTTTAATTTCTATTCACTCAGAATACTATATTCTTATGTTATTCGATCCTTGCTCTCCATACGCTCATTCTACTTTACCATTCGAGCTAGCTCACGCGCTTCAATCGTGTTGGGTACGACATAGCGTGAAACGAACTGCTCACTGAGCTGATTCAGAAAATACTCGACCGACTGAAGACCGCTGAAATTTCAAACTCGCAGAGTTTATCAACGAGCTAGAAGGTCATTAAACCACAAACCTAACTCGAGTCGGTCAAAAATGAATTGGAAATTTTTACTATTTTATTAATCGAAATAATTTGGCAATGAAATACTTCGTTTTTGAACAGTGATAATTATTTATCGATTTTTAATCGATTCAAGTTTTATTTAGCCAGCTCAGTAGGTTTTGATTATTTTTAATCGTAGCTTCAAATATCTAAAAATCGAGTCAATCGAGTTCTAACTTCGAAGCTTTTAATCAAATCGGTACTGCATCTTACTTTCAGATAGACTCACTAATTTACACCCCTAGTTTGACATTAGGATTGATGCAGTCAATTTTGAGTTCCAGTCCTAAACAGACTTAAAGTCACAAAAGAAAATGTTGATCTAGAAATTCTCCTTGTTTTGTGAGTGTCTTCTTTTTTGTGATGATGATTCATTAGGATGGTCTGCTTTTGAATCTATGGTCTTTTAGGATTGGGTTATCGAGATAAATGTTTCCCAGTGACCCTGTTGCTTATCCGCAGTCACACATTATTGAAGTAACATTTTTTTACAGGGAAAATCTCATCGAGAAACCAAGAAAATTTTTCGGTATTGTGAACATTGTTTTGAACGAATATTATATTCACCAAGGGGAATCAATTGAGAACTCTATGACATAAGGCAGACGAATGTGATTATTTTATGTCTTACAAAGTGAAATATATTAATAAGTTTATCTTTAAGACGTGTCTTATTCTCCTCCTACCTTTCCCTTTCACTGGACAACTTTTCTTGAAAAGATACTAAAACCTGAATGTTTAGCTTGATTAAATAAGCTAAAGGTTCATTGAACTTGGTTGTTGGGCATTCATAAGTTGGGATGAGACTATCAGTTGAAACACCATTTGTTTTTGTTTTAACTAATGATCAAACAAGAAACAGTGAGCATATATCATGAGTCACGGTTTGAAATCCTATCTTTCTTTGTGTTTGATGATTGAAATTTTCTTCTCATTTCCTGTCTTTTGGCAACCAAACAAAACATAAAAGGTGATTCAGGAACAAGATGTGACATGATTCCTAGACTTGACTCTAGTAGCTCCAAACTGAGTTAACTCGGATGTCGGTAAGATGTCCAGATCCAATCAAAGAAAAATATAACCAAAAGATGATCAAAGAGACAATGGCTGATGCATATCTCACTTACACCAACTGGGATCTCAAGGTCAATATTGTATGCCTTTTCTCGAGTTATATGCACTCAGATTTTGGGCCAATGTGTTCTCAGAACAACTCAAAGGATAAGGATTCTAACTGTACTTGACACAAAGACAGGTTTCAATACTTTGGATACTCTTCTCTGCCTATGCCCGTCCCCATGACATTGTCTTCTAACATGTTGATGTCTCTCCAACCTAATGTCAGAAAATAATTTCCTCCTTGGACCTTTATAAACTATGTAAACGGGTCATTTATTGCTTCTATTGGGTCCTAAGAAAATGGTGGTAGCAAACTATCTACCAGAGAATCTTCATGCAACAGAGTTATTGATGGTAGCGCAATTTACTGGATATGTTTTTCTCAGACATAGGCCCTTAGGCATTCTAGGCGCATAACTAACTAGATGGTCTTTACTAAAGGATCTGCTGCATACCAAGAATCTGATTAAAAAAAGAAAGATGATTTTAGATCATCTATAAATGATATGAATAGCCTTATAATATGATCACTAATCATTCAGTCATCAATAAAAACTATATACAAGCATAAATCCTAACTGTCTCATGTCAACTACATGAATCCTTCTATGTCAATAAGCAAAACCTTGAAAAAACTAAAACTCAAGTTAAAAATATGGATACTGAGTTAAATAATTTTCCACTATTTGATGAGCAAACTTTACTCAAAAGTTACAGGGTAATCAAGTACAATGATTGGGACACTGATATTGTGTCAGTTGTGCCTCAACAAAAGCATGAGGGCACTCTATCTCACAACCTCAAAGAATATCTAAAACATAAAAACAAAATTCGAAGATGTGTGAATGAAGCGTTAATTAGGTTGGAAGAAATAATGAATTTCCCATCATCAGGCCTTAATTTGATTTCTCCAAGATGTGGTACCTTGACAGCTCAACGCGCTTGATTAACACCCTCCACCATCTAGGAAGAAAAATGGGATTTTCCAGAATTCACATTCAAGCTGTTGTCATCTCCATTCACAAAGTCAAATAAGAAAGTTCAAACCTTACAGTATTGTACTTATCTGGAAATCCACAAGTAAGAGCAATGGGGATGCTTTGATTGATATTGGCCGACAACCGTGTAAGGGATCTTCTATATGACTATGAATGCTATTATTTCATAACATCCATATTTTTTTTCTTCCCTTGTTCTAATCGCCAATCTTCCAAAATGTTTTAAGTGGACATGTAAGAAGCCTATTATTTCTGTTAAGGATCAATTAAACATCCTGAAAGCTTCATATCTTGACAAAGTAAATCCAAGATCAACAATATGCTATCTGAATCTGTATGTGACATATCTCCCATAACAAACTCATGAACTACATGCCCCAATTCAATCCAGCTTGAGCCTTTATTCTTTCTCACTCGATGCTCCCTAATCTTTGCTCTCACTATAGCAACACTATTCCATCTCTCGACAGCAGCATAAATATTGGATAAAAGAATATAATTACCAGAATTATCCGGTTCAATCTTGAATAACTCAGCTGCTACAACTTCAGCCAGTTCAACATTGCAGTGGACCCGGCAAGCTGCAAGCAAAGCACCCCATACAACTGAATGTGGTGCTATTGGCATATTGCGTATAAGGTTATATGCCTCTTCAAGGCATCCAACACGACCCAGAAGATCAACCACACACGCATAATGCTTTTCTGAGGGTTGAATTCCAAATTCTTCAGTCATTTGTTTAAAGTACTTCCTACCTTCATCAACAAGGCCCCCATGATTACAAGCAGTCAGAATTCCAAGAAAAGTCACACTATCAGGTTTTACATTTGCCCTTTGCATAGTTTCAAACAAAAGAATAGCCATATGGCCCAATCCATGATTTGCCAGTGCTGCAATCATTGTGCTATAGCATAACAAGTCTTTTGGTTGAGCCATTTCAAACATTTGCAAAGCCTTCTCAATGCTTCCACATTTTGCATACATGTCTATCAGACTAGTAACAACCCTCAGATCAGAAAGAAGTGAGGGCCCCACATACTTGTGAATAATCGATTCAGCTGCATCTATTATCCCCAACTGTGAGCAAGCTGAGATGATTCCCAAAATAAAAGTCTCATCTGGCTTGATGTCCTGCTCCTTGAACCGTTCAAACAATTCCAAAGCATTAAGAGGCTGTCCATTTCTAGCATAACCTCTGATCATGGTAGACCAAGTGACTAGATTCTTCACGGGCATCTGATCAAATATACATCTTGCACCATCAATATCTCCATTTTTCATGCATCCATCTAGCATGATACCCCAAGACATAACATTTTTAATTGGCATTCTAGCAAAGAAGTCTTTTGCAGATTCTAATTCCCCTGCTTTACAGAATCCTGAAATCATTATATTCCAACTCCCAGTATCATGAATGGGCATTTTCCCAAAAATGATCTTTGCATTCACACAATCACCAATATCCATATACCCAGAAACCATAACATTCCACGATGCCAAATCTTTGACAGGCATTGAATCAAAAAGAACCTGTGCCTCTGCCATGTCACCAGCCTTAACATATCCACAAATCATGCTAGTCCATGAAACCACATTTCTCTCTGGCATTCTATCAAAAATGTTGCGTGCAGTATCAACTCTATCATAATTCACGTAACCAGAAATCATCAAATTCCAAGACACAATATCCTTTTCACACATCTCATCGAATGTCAGCCGCGCAACATCCACTTTCCCACATCTCATGAACAAATCAAGCACTGCATTCTGAACTATCAAATCAAAACCAAATCCATATTTCAAAACAAACCCGTAAACAGCTTGCCCATCTTTGAATCTTGTAAGCCGAGCAAGAGCCTTGAGCACAGAAGAAATAGTGAAATTCAAAACCGAGATGGGTTCCCTCCGCATATAGATAAATACAGAGAAAGCTTCATCATATTGACGAGTTTCAACGTATCCATGAATTAACGACGTCCATATATGAGCATTTGGCTGAGTAATTTCATCAAAAACCTTCCGGCCATAGTCAGTGGCTCCAAAGCGTGAGTAGAGACGAAGAAGTTTGTTGGTAACAAAGTCGGAGAGAACGACTGAGTTGTCTATCAAAAGACGGGCATGGATGGATTTTAAGGATCTGAGAGTTTTGCAGTTGTTGAGGAGATGCAAGATAGGAGGATTCATGGCGCAGAAGAGGAAATCTAACAACTTTTTAAATGTTTCAATTGGTTGATATCAAACTGAAGGGTAGCCTTCTGCATTGATCGAGAAGAATGGTGTGGTGGGTTGAGCTCTAACTTGACTTTGAAGCCCACCATGCTCGATTATTTTGTAAAATTAAGAATATTTAATGAGTCCAAAAATAATTTATCAACAATCAATAAGACCCAATAAATACATTACAAAATAAATAACTTTATTAAAACAACGGGTTAATATCAATTCGTACTTAAAACATACGATACTTGACCGAAATTATCGGACTATTACCATTCCAAAAGTTAAACTGTAGTGGCAAAGATCAAAGAAAAAGATAAATGTGGGTCAAGACATTTTCTCCCAAAGTTGTTTATCAATCCTTGTAAAATTATAGGGTTTATTTACTTTATACATATATATATATATATATATATATATATATATATATATATATATATATATAAAACATAAGCTTAACAATTCTGGCTACTAATTCAAGCCACTAAAAGTTAAAGAGTAAGATATAACCATAAACCCATAGTTAGTTAGTATTAAACTATCTCATAAATGACCCATAATTAACATTCATAATTGCACAATTAAAATTGTAATATGATTATGCTTAGTTCATACTTCATAAATTAATCTAACATTCCCTCACTTGGACGCATAATCATAACTCGAAGGATTTTACTATAGATTTACATAGTCATAACCAATCATATACAATTAACATACCGAGATGATGCATAAATCGTACAGAATTAGACGTTAACTAATCAAAATCATAACTCAAACGCTTCAACAAGAGACTTATATAGTCATAACCAATCATACACCATTAATACATCGAGAAGATGCATAAAACCATATACAACTGCACACTATTAATCTGTAAGATTTCAATGACAAAGAGTATCGATTCAAATGTAAAGAAAAACATCATTTTTTTATTCATCTAGTCAAAATGACACAAAATCATAAGATAATGACAAACGTCAAAATATGTATCTAATAATGAAAAAGCATGAGCTTTTCTTGCAAAATACATGAAAAAGGAAAAACTCCCACTAAAATAAAGAGTCTAGTTCCTAATAACCACACTGACGCGCTTTTCAAACATACAAACAGTAAACCTTCATATCGAAGGTCCGCTAACATACTAGCAGCAGCACTGGATTGTTTGACCTCCGGGACATTAGCAGCCAAGGATGTAAACCCCGTAAAACGAGGGTCCTGATCTGCAGGTCGGCCGCCTCCGCGATTGCTCAACAAAAGCCGACTTTGGTAAGGCAAAGGGAATTCGTGACAAATAAATTCGTATACCTTCCTCTGTAGGGAGTCTTTATGTTTTGCACTCGAATTTCTCCTTACTATATGGAAGAACTTTGATTCCGGTGATAAATTTTATTTCCTTATCAAGGACTAATTCTCCTTATTAAGGATTTATTACAGATTTATGAGATTTGTTACCGGGAGATCCGTGAATAAAGATCCTACGCAGAATTTCCTATTTAATATATTTATCCAAGCAATAAACTTCCCATATGGGCGGTAGGATGGTCAGGGCTAGGGGACTTGATCCCAGACCGGCTTGTGACTCACCGCTTTGGTTAGTTCATGCATGGTTTTAATAGGTCATCTTTGAGCGCCCATGATGCGGGCTGGGGGCGTCATTCTTCGCGCTACAGGTCATCAGAAAGACGTATTTAGCCTAAAGCGGTCACAGCACTCACAATGCCCCCCATTTTTTTAATCGGGAATATTATCCCTCTCTTAAAGGAGGAAAATAATCGTGGTTTCCTGTGACTCTAATGAGAATCACTGGGAGATTACACGCGATATGTCCCAATGCGCCCACATAAAGGACGTTCATGATGCATTCAATGCGCCTTTTGAAATTCTACCCCTATATATATGGGGGTGAATCTTCGAAGTCTATGAAATTTCCAATGGATTTCTCTTCCGTTACACAAAGATGTTTTCCCCTATTGTGATTTCTTCCCTCACTCTCGTCTGTAGGCCGGCGAAGGTAGAGAAGTTATGGAGGGAGGCTTTCAGAAGTCTCTGTAGCTGTTTGTCGACTATGGATATTGTGTGGTTGAACACAACATATAAAGGGACTGTACTAGATCTTGGAATGAGAAGTCCGACATGCCAATGTCCTATTTAGTTCTTCTGTGGTTTATGTGACCGACAGAGTCCCCTGACTAAGCCCGGTTATGCTTAATCTCTGCTAAGGTAGTTCTTCGCTGGGGCTAGGTGCCTCGTAATGCCCTCGAAAATATCATGACAGCTTATAACATGTTCATGGTGTAAAATAAAATAAATTATATTTTTTTCTGGGAGTTTAAACATTAAAACGAAAATGATAAAAACCCATAAATTTTACAGGAGCCAAATAAATTTGGTAAAATGTCAAATGAGGACCTAAGGGTCATAAATGAGTAATGGGTGCCAAGTATAAATTGTCGAAATGAAGTGGAAATGAAAGAGAAATGAAGCCCTAAAATGCAAAAAAATGGGAAAAAATAGGAATGAATGTAAGCCAACATGCCCTTATGAAGGTTTAGGAGTATTAAGACCAAATATCTTAGAATGAGAGAGAGTCTCTCATTTAGGCATTTTTGTTGGGCAAATCCGGTTGAGAGAAAAGGGAGATGAGTGGGTGATTTGCTCCATGAGATCAAGAGTTTAAGTGATTAAGAAAAAGAAAGAAGAGAACGAAGAGATTTAAAGGTAAGAAACCAAACCCTAACCCCTTCTTTTATTGTGTTTCATCGAAGAAAACCTAACCTTGTGTAGCGTTTCGACTCGCTTTTGGGTTTCGCTATAAGAGCCATAATTATTTTGATTGATTTTGATTGGTTTTGAGGAATTTTTGTGTAAAGGAAATGATGAAGTTTCAAAGGAGTTGTCAAATTTTTTCAAAACCCTTGATTTTGTTTTGCCAATAAGTTAAGTTATAATCATTCAAATTGAGTGATTCTAATTGGTAAAGAACTATAAGAGATAGAGCTACAAATGAATAGAGGGTACTAGGAGCAAATTGTAGCTCTAAGGCTCCATAATATGGGATTAAAGGTAAGTTTCGGGTAGCTAACGGGTATGCTCTGTTTTGGGTATAGTTGTGGTGTTTTGGCCATAAGTTGAGTTTCACTCATCCAAATTGAGTGATTCAAAATTTGCAAATTATACTTAGGAGTTTAATTTACTTGAAGGAAGTGTAAGAAAATTGTTAACCCCTAAAGTGCCCAGAACTGGCCAAAGTGAAGCTATGTGCAAGAACAACTGATTCGCTTGTAAATTAGAGTAGTCTGAGGTAAATGCAATAACTTGGGTTTTGGTGATCCAAATTGAATGATTCCAATTGGAAAAGAAACCTTAGAACCATATCTTTAAATGAGTATAAGGAACTATTACCAATTTTTGGACTTAAGACCCGTGAAATCTAGAATAACAGTATAACTGAGTGAGCTAGGCATATCAACCAGTTTGACATTAAAATGTTGTAACTTGAGTTTGGGTGATTCAAATAAGATGATTATAATTCCTAATGAAAATAGACTCATAGAGATATTATTTTATTGAAGGAAGCATGAGCAAAATATGACTCATGTGTCCCTGCAAAATTTTCTGCCGGCGTGTATCAGTAGACATCAACCCTAACCAAAAATCCTAGAATGCACAACTGATTATTTTCTTCTTGGGTTGTTCTTTGATAGTGACATATTTGTGATGGATTAGGGGTTGGTGACGGGGAAGCTTGACCCAAGAACGAGATTATGAGGATAGGAATTGAAGAGCAACAACCTTTTTAGGTTTGTTCTTCACACTTCTTCCTTGTTTCGGTTTTGTGTTTTATTTGACAAAATAAATCTAAAAGGTTTTATATGAATATGCATGTGTGTTCCGTTTCAGCCATAAATGAATTGGTTTGTTCTCCACTTCTTTCTCACTATTTCTAAAATGTTTGAAGGATTATGAAATAAGTGGATTTATTGAAATGAATTGTGATAAATTGCATATTTATTTGTTTTAAATTGATTTGATACAACTGATTGTGAAATGAATTGCACAAGAAAAATTGCATGAGTATTAGAAACCAAGTATTTGGATATAAATGTATATACACTACTGCAAATTGCTAAGAATGATTTGAGCGCCCTTAATAGAATGTTAACCGTTAAATTTGAGTTAAGGATAGATTGGTATACCAATAAGGGTCAAACAGCAAGACCGCACGAACGATTGATCTGGCTACCCGACCGTAGCCCAATCGATAGTATCTAGTGTTCACGAAAATGATTTTTAATAACCAACCACAGCCTAACGATCACCGTGGTTATAAAACTTTATTTATGACGCTGTTCTGCCGATTCAGGCCGGGTGATTCATTATCCTGTGCACCGAAAGCATAGGTTAAATTCGCTTAAGGGCAAAATGAAAAGAAAATTGTGAAATGCATGATTTGTGTTTTGAATGGTTTATTGCATGTGAAAGTGCATATTTGGAATGATCAATAAACTGTAAATGAATGTATTTGAAATGAATATATGTATTGTATTGCATTGATCATTCAAAAAGGGTAAAAGGACATTGTTTTAGAAAAATGCATGATTTGATTTAAATTGAAATGGAAGAGAGTATTATATAGAACCACTAAGCATGAAAATTCTTAGCGCGTTGTTTTTTATCATCGCACAGGTATCGAGTAGAAAGTGGCAGGACCGAAGATTGTCGGGCGTAGAGTCATCGTCAAACAGAGTGGAGTATAAATAAATACTCCGTCTCATGCATATCATTTCATTCATGATATTTTGTAATTATTTTGCATTAAACTCAAAGATGTAAAAGTCTTCATAAGAAGATCACATTTTTTTTATATATATTTTTGAAGTATGGAAATGTATTTTACATATTGTGGACAACCAGGGTGAACTGCATGAATATTTTGTAATTGTATTTGAAAAGGCATGGAATATCAATTTGTATAAATGCGTTATTCAATAATAGTTATAGGCCCTATTTAAATTAAGGAATGTTTTTTTTTTTTTTTATCAAAGCTACAGTTAAATTTTTATAAAAGGGGTGTGGGTGCGTCACACCCCCTTTCCTAGAGCCCTCTAGAATCGCAGCGGCAAATGTGTATGGTCGAGAGGAGTCTTCAAACATAATATTTACTTTCTTTTCTTTGACTTTCTTATTTTTTATTTATTTTTTTGGGGCTTTAGTTTAGTTTTTTTTTGTAAAATCTTCATCCCAGACGGTTATCGGATGTGTATTTGTAATGGGTCATCATGGTCAGTTGACGATTTGTTTTTGTTTTCAGGTAAACTAACATGCCTATTGGCGATTTTAATGAGATTTGGTTTTGCATACTTATGCACCAAACTTTCTATCTTCACTTTTCTCGCGGATCATCAGAGGAGCATGACCAGTCGCTTCGAGTAGCTTCCTCTATCGGGTTTTGTGATGGGTTTTCTGATTTTTGGTTGGGATCGCTTGGTTTCACACTCGCTAATCCGGTTCCTACCATTTAGAAAGGCAAATCGAGAGGCCCAGCTAGAAATAAAGTGCACTCCAAGCCCATAGAATTATAGGCCTCTATGGGTTGAGGATCCAAAAGAGTCAAGGCTTACAAATGTGGAGCCTGCGCATTTTACATGCCTTGGAAGATGAAACGTACTGTGAATACCAAGTTGGGGGGGGAGAGGAGCACGTCTCCTGATATTGTGGTTGATCCGATGACGCATTTAATGCGTTTGTCCATGCCTTGCCCTATATAGGGATAGGGATCCAAATGTTAATTTCTATCACATCAGAAACCTTTCGCTTAAAAATTCTGAAAGCATTCCGCACTACTCTCAAGATTTTAAAGAAAGGTGCTGTCAAGATTTCGACCATTTTCGATCTCCCTGGGTTTCTTTTCCTTATTTCTTGCTTCCGATCTTGCTGTAATGGATTGTTTTGTTTGTGGTGGTTTGGTTCCGTCTTGCCTCAATGCTTCTTCACATGATAGGGTTCCGACGACGGAACTGCATTTAGGGTTGGGATGTACTCGTTCGGGGCATCCTAATGCTTTGTGGAAAAGCTCATTAGTCTAGGGTTTTGGTCCTACTATCGTTTTCCTAGGAGATCCTTGAGTTGATCCCCTTTCTTTGTTTTCCCCAGAATGGAGAAGAGGTGGTTAAGAGGAGACTTCACTGGGCCAGTCGGGAGTAATGAGGGGGCTCAATGAGTCGCCCAACGCAAGCGGGCCTTGTTGCTTCTATGTATGTGGAGAAGTTGAGGTCCTTCTATCGAGTCCCTGATAGCATCAACTTAGAATGGTCGGATGGACCGACTTTCTCAACTGTAGGAGAAGTGGATAACGTCGTCTACTTCACCCGAATGGGGCTCGCAATGACTTCACTACCCATTTCGCCAAGCAGAAGCAATTCCTACATGTCACCGAGCACCTATCGCGTTTTTATTCATCCGAATGTTTTTCGGATTTTAATGGGCTGCGCGCGCTAACTTTCTCTACTAGCCGGATATTTTGTCAAGTAGAGATTTGTTTCATCTATACATTGGAAGCTAGGACCTGGGGCTGGGCTATCTATGTCACCATACCCATGACTACAATTTGTAACCGAGCTCCCACTTCCTCCCAAGATAGAGGGCAAAGGAGTCATTCCCGTTAGGCATTTGGCACTAAACGCCCCAACTCTCTGGGGATTCCTTTTGATGTGAATTAGTCCTTTGTGTTCCCAGGTTTGTCATAGTTTAGTCGCAACTCATGTTCTGCTAGGTGGACCGTGTACTGATATACCTCCATTTTCCTGATGTTATCTAGGTAAGTGTAGGCGAGGTCGACTAGTCAACTGGATTGAGAAGGCTAGCTTGGAGAACATTAGACTATTGCTGGAGATAATCTGGAAGTGTGCCGCAATCATGAGCTTTGTCGACAAATAAGAATTCGCGACTTTCCTTACATTATCCCCGCTGCTCCCCATGCAGCTTATTGGCGGAGAACACTTTGCTTTGTCGACCTTTGTTCGAACCCTGCAAATTCTTCTCAGTGCCGCTTAGGAATATTAAGCGGTTGGGCCGTTAAAACTTAGTGAGGTCCGCTAGGCCACCTAGCCTCAAGTCCACAGCCGCTCCATCAGAAGAAAGAAATATGACTGAGTTCAAAACGACAAAACGCGCCGTCGGAAGATTTATGATCGACAATGGCTAATTGCTAGTGAGCCTGCCAAGGAGGAGGAAATGTTTAGCCTTGTCGTCGGGTTTTCCATACGGATGCTTAAGCTAGTTGAGGGCTCAGAGGGTGAGACTACCCCCATATCTTGTGGGAAACGGTCGAGACGGTCTTGTCCATATGAAGAGGCTTAGAAGGATTGGGCAATAATTTTAGTGAACTCCCTTAATCGAGCCCCCAATGATTAGCCAACCTTGGAAGGTACCCCCAATGAGGCTCTGCATCTCTCCGAGTGAGGGATCCCAATGGGGGGCCCCAAATGTCGACGAAATCGAGAGAATGCCCCATGCGGGTACTGTCTGATGCTCCCGCTTAGGCCTACGTGATACTCAAGAAGCCTAGCAAAGAAAAGGCTAACGGACCGCTTACCGCTGATCACGTGATCTTCCGGGCCGTTAGAGAGGATCCATCCGATGGGCATGGTGTCCCTTGATCTGTAGGGTGCTTGAAATCATCCACGCTGTGAGCCCCTTCAACCAGCGGTTCGACTGCGCATACGCGACCTTTATCTCACTATTTGGCACGGCGGGAAGCTCGCAGAGCAAGATACCATCCCTTTCCCCGTCTACATGGACAAGGAGGCCTTCTAGTCGGTGGCCGAGGACAAGATGCTCATCCGTAACCATGACTTTCACCAATTGGCTGAGTTGGTATGTGCTGATTTTTAGTACTTGATTATTAGTTTTTCCGTAGTAATTTTCTTCTAACTTATATTTTATAGGCCGTGACGCCCATCCGAAATATGACTCATCAGTACAGGGAGTTCCAATCCCGACTAGATGACGCCGAGAAACTACGGCTCTACGCCTAGTCAACCATTTCCAAGCATCAGGCCTTGGCGCTTCTTTGGCCAAGGCGAAATCTAGGTTGAAGGATTAGGAGCGAGAGGCTAAAGCCGGTGTAGAAAAGATTAAACAGGCGGAGAAAGAAAGGGAGGAGGTAATGCAGTAGGCTAAGGTGTCTCGTCACGGGTCACAATCGTTGTGTGATGCCAAGGCAAGGGTAGAGGATGACTCGGTTAGGTCCCCACGCCTGCGCCTATGGAGAAAGACGGGCTCAGTCGATCGAGATTACTCAATTGGCACAGCCGAATGTCGCTTACTGAGAGCCTGAGGCATAAAGATGAGGTGTCCTCCCTTCATTCCTAAGCGGGCAATTACTAGGAAGCCATGGAGGAAGACTACCAGAAATCCCTAGAGTTAATTTTTGTTTATGGCTACGTATGTTTGTATGCTCAAATACAAAGATCCGCAAAGACCGAGATCTCGGGTCAGCCGACTTTGATGACCCACTTCCTCTAGAGTTTTTTGTGAACCCAAGGTGCCCTCTAGCCCCAACAACCGTCGAGGTCAAGGCTGTAGAGATAGATCTGCGCGAAGCGATCAAGTATCCGGAGGAGGGTGTCATTGCTGAGGAACAGGGCTGACTTATTTTCCTATGTTAGTTTTTGTCATTTTGGGAGATTTTTGTAAGGGGCGCCGTTTCGCCACCAGTATGAGTATTATTTTTTGTAATCCTTAACGCTTTTTAGCTCATTTTAATGAAATATGAAGATGCCAACAGGACATGAATCATGTTTGATAAAAATTCCAACAGGACAACAACCATGTCTAGACTTTCTATTTTAAAAATGCCAATAGGACAACAATCATATCTGGGTTTTTAAAAATGCCAGCAGGACAACAACCATGTCTAGACTTTTAAAAATGCCAACAAGACAACAACCATGTTTGGGCCAATAAAAATGCCAGTAGGACAACAACCATGCTTGGATTTTTAAAAATGCCAACAGGACAATAACCATATTTGGGCTTTTGAAGAAAAGCAATTATAGGCTTTCAGAGGAAATGTCTAAAAGATAATCTTAATTGATGATAGTATCCTTAAAGAAAACACTATTGATAATACTTCTTAAGGTGCATGGTGTTCCACATCCTGGGCATAACAATCCCGTATAGCCTGCTTAACGCATAAGACCCGGTTGTCCCTACTCGAACTACCTTGCATGGCCCTTCCCAATTGGGCTGGAACTTCCCATCTACTGGGTTGGCCGTGTTTTCAAAGAAACTTCTTAAGACTAATTCTCCGATTAGGAATATTCGCGGCTTTACATGTCGATTGTGCAAGTTTGCCAGTCTTTGCTGGTATGATGCTATACGCACAGTTGCCGCTTCCCGGAGTTTGTCATTTGTGTCTAGGTCTTTGGCTATGGCTTCGACATTTTCTTTCTCTTGAATTTTTGTTCGTACGATGGGCATCCCGATTTCTGTGGGGATGATGGCTTCCATCCCATACGTGAGGACGCAACTGGATACCCCCGCCATTTTTACCGGTTGTTCTCAGCCCATAAAACCCTAGAGTTCATCTACTCACTTTCCTTCTCGGCTGAACGCACGCTTTTTTAGAGCCGATGTGAGAGTCTTATTAGATGCTTCTGCCTAGCCGTTGCTCTATGGGTACCGTGGGGTCAAATATAAGTTTTTGATTTTTAATTCGCTACAAAAAAATTCTATATACCGTCGTCGAATCAGAGCCCATCAGTTCACACCGATTGGGTATTCGAACTCGCACACAATGTTCTTATAACACCCCGAATTAGACTCTAGTAGGTTTATTATAGTTTCAGAGTATAAGAAAGTAAAATTTGTATTTTTCTGAATTTGGCAAGCAGAGGAAAAAGGATAAAGCTGGAATTAATCAAAGAGTCAGGGGTAAAATGGTAATTTTTCAGATTAAGGAACTTAAAGGTCATAAAACAAGAAGAGGATAAGCTAGTGTAGGAATTGTGATAATTTGAAGTGCAAATAGATTGAAAAGGAAGGACTAACTAAAGAAAAATAAATTTAAAGCAAATCGATAAGACCAAACATGGTCCTAGAGATTAGATATTTTCTCATTTGAGGCTAGGGCATTTACGGGTGTGGATGAGAATAGCCAAAATTCTGGTTTGATTTCTCTCATTTCCTTGATCTAGCCTTGTCCAAGTAAGAAAAAAAGAAGTTATGAAGAAGAAGGCGGAGAAGAAAGTGGAGAAGCCGAAGAAGGAAAGAGAGTTGTGAGTCAGGGGTGACCAAGAAATAGGTACGGGACTCCCTTGGAAGATCAATTCACGGTTTGTGTTGTTGGTAATTGTTATTTGGTTTGTGGTCCTCAATTGAGGAGTTTTAGTATAAAGGAAATGTTTGGGGTTTAGGGGAGATGCTGTCAAAATTTCCCCAAAACCCTAAGTGAATTATTTGGCCATAACTTGGTCTAGAGTACTCCGATTTAGGAAATTTTAGTTAGAGAGGAAACCTAAGACCAAAGACCACATTTTCTAAGAAGAGCTTAAAGTATTAATATGACTTAAGGACCCTTGAATTTGGGTCTAAAGACCAGTTACTGGTTCTATTTTGAAAACAGAGCAGTCCTGGTTGTTTAAGACATATCTTGAGTTTTGGTGCTCCAAATTGGATGATTCTAATTTGATAAGAACCCTTAGCATCGTAGCTTCAATTGAGTAGAAGGAACCAATGTCAAATTATGGATTTAAGACTTCGAACGAAGTCTCACACCTACTACTAGTGTAAACTAGGCAATTGGGATTTAATGGCATTAAAATGCCATAATATGAGTTTGGATGATTCAACTGGAGTGATTCTAATTTCTGAGTAAAATAGATTCATAGAGGAACAATGTGCAAGAAGGAAGTGTGTTAAGATTTTGAACTCATTATACTTAGAAAATAAGTGAAGTTGGACCCTCATTGGGAAACGATTTTCTACGCCCTTTCCTATAGATTGGTGACATCCAAATGTCTCTTATATACTCCCAAAGCATTAGTGGAGATGGTTTTGTATGAAAATAAGTCAATATAAATTAGCTAAGTGAGATAAAGACTTTGGCTAAAAGTTATATGATTTAATGCTAAATAATAGGGAATAAATAGAATGGAATAATAAAAGACATGAATTCTAGCCATGTGAAGAAAAGATAATACATGTATAGTTGCTATATAAAGAAGCATATAATACATTCATATGATGACAAGAGATATGTGTGAAAGTATTTTTTATGAAGATGAGAATAATGGATAGTGAATATCTCATATGCATACATAATAATAGTTATTCATGTATATGGGATATGTAACAAAACGTAATAAACCGATCGTCGCTATGACTGCATAGATGGATGACGCATGCTTATTAGATACAAATGTCGCAACATACATATATAGTTGGCCCCTTGCTTTGCTGATGACATGGACCTCATTCGGGTCATATAGTAAAGCATAGATAAAGATCACTGTCTCGGCATGCTGATAGTACCTCAAATACATACAAGCTTTTTCCTATCCATTTTTTCAGATATGCGGTGCATGAAACATGTAAAAAGAGATAAAGCGATATAGAGAAATGAAACATGAATTATAAACATAGGAAGTAATTTGTAAAATATAATGGAAATATGAAATACTTGAATAGTCATTAATACTATGACTAAAATGATATGGAATTCAATAGATAAAGCACATGAAGTTAGCATAGCACATGAGATTAACATAATGAATTAAATTATTTAATTGTGGTAAGTTCATGAATTGTTGTAACTTACAAGTTTATATGATTATATATATATGCATATCAAGGTGCGTGAGTATTAGAATGTGATGATCATGGTTAGTGGTCATCCATGCGTAAGGATCCTCACTAAGCTTTATGCTTAGCACAGGTGTTTCTTCATGTAGATACAGAGGAGGCGGCTAGAGAATTGCGATTATCTACATCAACATCAAGGGTCATCTCACGAGGTGCTCACCGCAGTGTTTCTATTTAACGTGTTACTCCGGGTGCAATATGTTGTATATAAACCTGGGCACAATGAAGGATTTGTAATTACTATGTAAGTGATATTTTGAACGCCAAATAGCGCATGATAGTATGGTTTTGTAATATATGTTAAATTATATGATTATATTTTAAGGAATGTTTAGAACTGCTCAGTTAATCAGGTTTAAAGTCTACAATTTCATGACATCCTTTCCTAACACAGAGGTGCCAGGTTTGGGTGTCATAGTTCTTCCATACAAACTGAACAACCTCTTTATCTTTGATGGATTCGAAGGCTTCGGCTTCTATCCATTTGTTGAAATAGTCAGTGGCAACTGGTAATAACTTCTTATGAGCCGGGGCAGTAGGCAGTGGCCCTACGATGTCCATTCCCCACTGAGCAAAGGGCTGGGTGGGTCAGGTTATGGTCATTAGGTTCACAACACCTTTGAAACGGGGCCTATCACCGTAAATCTGGCCACACTTTCTAACATAGAGATTGCATCCGCACAAGCATGGTTAGCTAATAAGAAATTTCGGTATGGGCTCGATAATAACGTCCTAATACCTCGGATGATTTCTCGCATACCCTATCACGGAGTTCCGCTAATACATATCATTCCCCACGTAAGCGAGGCAATTTAAGGTAGGCTCGCTCAGTGGACCGTTTATATAGCTGACTGCTCGATGTAGGGAGAACCGAGCCTTCAACCTCGGATCTCAGGCATCGGGTTTTGTTATCTAGCAGTTCTCTCAAGCTCAAATAGCGAACTATTGGAGTCATCCAAGAAGGACATGCTTCATTTATTTCATTTACCCAGTTAGTAGTAATCGATGACTTTAGCTGGTAGTAGATAGGGAGGAGCACCATTTCTTTTATTGGTAGGGACACGGCCACGGTTGCCAAAGCGTTTGCCTTTTCGTTTGAATCTCCTGGGACATGGTCTAGTCGCCAAGCTATGAAGCTTCCTAGTCGTAGGTTGACAAGACTTACATACTTGGTCTTGCGCTGGTCTCTTGTTTCATATTCTCTATTTACATGCCCTACCACTAATTGAGAGTGGCTTCTTATGATGGTTTTTTCTGAGGATACGGAGATTACGAGGTCGATCCCAGCTATGATTGCTTTGTATTCGGCCTCATTATTGGAAGCGGGGAAATCTAAATGTATGGCATGCTTTATTATTTCCCAAGTTGGGGCTTTAAGTTGCAGTCCCAGTCCTGCTCCCATTTGTCGCAAAGCGCCATCCACATTCAAGGTCCACCAACTGGAGTTGTCTAATTTTGTTTCCTGTTGAGGAATTTTTTCTAAAAAGTCAACAAATATTTGCCCCTTTAACTCCAGACGAGGTTTATATTGAATACCGAACCCTCTCAACTCAATCGCCCACTGAGCCATCCGCCTTGATAGATCGGGCTTATGTATAGTGCTTCTTAGAGGGAGGTTGGTGAGTACAATGATAAGGTGCGCTAGAAGCAGTGGGATCTAAGTTTTTAGCAACTACCCTGAGAGCTAGAGCCGCTTAGACAGTATATCTGTCGCTACTGTGGACTCGTTTACAAAGAATATAAGTCTCTGCTTTCGGTTTTCATCTTCTTTGAATAATGCTGCACTCATCGAGATTTCTGAGACTGCCAAGTAAAGATAGAGTATGTCAGCGGCTTCAGGGCTAGCAAGAACTGGTGGTTTGGTAAGATATTGTTTGATTGTTGTAAGTGCCTAGTCGCATTCTTGATTCCAGTCGGCCTGCTAGGCTCCCTTTAGGGTGGCCAAGAATGGCTTCAAATGATCTGTGAAACGAGATATGAACTGCCCAAGGGCTGCTGCACACGCTTGTCAGAATTTTCTCCGAGGCGAGAGTATGAGAGTCCATTACGACCTTGAGTTGGATGGGATTAGCCTCTATCCCCCTATGCATTACCATAAAGCCCAAGAGTTTTCTAGAATTGACACCAAACGTGCACTTCAAAGCGGTTA
Source organism: Tetrastigma voinierianum (assembly GCA_016808115.1). Classification (NCBI taxonomy): domain Eukaryota; kingdom Viridiplantae; phylum Streptophyta; class Magnoliopsida; order Vitales; family Vitaceae; genus Tetrastigma; species Tetrastigma voinierianum. The sequence continues at coordinate 138,082 of JAEQBH010001536.1, forward strand.
AGTTTCATGCCGTGTCTTTGCAATAGCTCGAAGGTTTCTTGTAGATGCCCTATGTGATCTGGGGCTTCTTAGATTTGACTTGTTATTATCATCGATATAAACTCATGGATTTACCTATCGCTGGCCTGGATATCTCGTCACCATCCTTTGATAAGTTGCCCCTGCATTTTTCAGGCCAAACGACATTACATTGTAGCAATACAATCCGTGTGGTGTAAATGAAGTGTTTTCTTTCCACGCCGCTGATGATGAATCACATCCAAAGAAGGCTCCAAAAATGACAAATACTATACCCAATGTATCCACAATCTAATCTATATCGCGGCAAAGTGGAAGCTATCCTCGGGATTACGCTTCATCGGGAGGTCAATGAAATCTACATACACGCCACTTAACACCCTTCAAGCACTCACCACCACATCGTCACCTATCTCGGTACTTTACCTCCTTTATAAAATCTGCTACTAGAAGATTGTCTACTTCCGTCTAAATGATATGATGTTGATCTGGATGGAATCATCTCACTCATTTATCAATAGCAGCCGGGAGGACGCTTAGCTCAGGAGAAGCCACCATCTGATTATCCTAACCATATCGAGTGCCCCAAGAGAATACATCTATGTCACCACAGAGTCAGAATCGCCCCTTTCTTCATCAATGTATGGAGCTAATGGTGAACTTCTCTCGTTCGCCCAACTCTACTTCTTCTAGCTGATCCATACCCTACAGTTCTTTCTTCCACTCTATTCGGGCGCATACCCGTGATTGTTATGCGCTGGTCCGACTGCCTAGTGGGAGGCCGTTCGGAATCACACTTCCTCGGGCTTTCAGATGGATACCGATAGTATCGCTGCATGTACCAACTCGGGTCGCGCAAAGGTCAACCCGCCTAACGCTTCACAACAAGGCTACCATTTGGTGGTACGTCAAGGCACCTGGTCACGGAGTTTAACCAAGTCCGCCCACTATGGGCATCAGAAGGCCTCAGTCCGGCAACCGAGAACAAACCCGCTAAGTGACTAGCTCCTGGGCTCACAAGAAGTGCGTGACATCTCCTACCGGCCATCAGAGTTGCCCGTTGAAACCAAGAGGATTCGCCCGCCAAATTTAGCATGTCAAGAAAGCTTCATCCGTATTTAAGACTATAAGTCGTAGTAAACTCGCACTACTGATCCACCAAAGACCATGTGCACATCAAACCATTAATACAGAGGGTGAGCACTGTGGCATCATAAAGGAGGCACAATGACCTTGTTCGATTAATCGGGCGAGCGATATAGTGACCCATCGACTCAAATTTTCCCGTCGCTTTATGTACGACATTCAATTTAGCCTTAACCGTAGTCGCCGACGAAGTTTCTTTCTAATGACGCTTTGATTGATATCGTCATCACCGGCCGCCTGTAAGATATAGTTTATGGCTGGGTCTGTCCCGACGGGTCGGCAAGACCCGGCTATAATTCTACCCGTAATGCCTCCAACCCACCCCCGATCTACTTCCCTAAGGTACCTCCTGAGGTGTTTTACCTTTATTAGCTTTTCTATTGGGAACTTTAAACTCCGACACCGGTCGATTTAGTGTCCATGGTCCCTATGATAATCGCACCGCAAGGATTTGTTTCTCTAAGTAGGATCCGTCTGGATGGGTGCAAGCCATTTGAAATCTAGTAGGTCACGAATGAGGGGCAACAACCTTTTCATAATGATATTCAGGGGGTGGAATTACGGCTTTTCCTTTATGAGATCGGTCTCGGTCGCTTTCGCCTTAGCTCGACTTTCCTTGGACGCGGACTCATTCTTTCCTCCGCCTATCTTCCTTAACCTACTGATTCCAGATCATGACTGCCCTGGGTCGCTAGATATTGTCCCATGAGTATCTATCTGCTTGCCTATATAACTCTTCCATTGTCAGCCAAGTAGTCTAGAGATGGCGAAAGTAAGAAGGAGTCGACTCATCCCAAGCTTCTCCTAAAGTTCCAAGGATTGCATTCATGTCAGAAAATTCTATTTGTTACCTACTACTTCAAACCTCCTGCATGGTTCCGTATGGATTATTCTTCATGTTTAAAATAGTATGTAAGGAACTAGTATTCCTTTTTTGATGCACTGAGCATAGGTTCTGCGAGATGAACTCTCCCTAAAGTTCATTAAACATTTATTGCTTCTCGCAGGAGCTTGTAAACCAAAGGTTGTAAGGCCCTTCGTAAACTAGCCGGAAAACTTCAGATAAGTAGGTCATTGCTTGCATTCAAAGTCATTGCCTGATTTTAATGGAGCATGTGATTGAAAGGGTCAATAGAGCTGTAAAAAATAGTGAAAGTTGGTATGACAAACTCCCAGGGTTGCTCGTTGTCGAGAATCAAGCCGCCTCCTGGGGCCAGAGAGCATGGTCGCTGACTAATCATTATCAGAGATGATATGTGTAGCATAGGTCCTGCATCAAGGCTGGTATAATCATGTAATGGACGGCATTATGCCCGTGGGTATGCAAACGCGCTTCTGCGTTTTTCCGCTTCGCTCATCTTCGCTTCTCGCCTTTTTTTTCTTCAGACGGCGGAACGTGCCATTATCTGATCGCTTCGCACGCAGGAAATTTGAGTGTTCTAGCGCAACCCGCCCCGCTTACTTTTTGATGGGAGGTTTAGTGAGCCGCCCGACAACTCATCGTTCGGGCCGGTATCTACATCGCCGGACGATTTAGCTCTTTCCTTTATTGCGAGCGGTCGAGTGCCTTGCTTGACCGCTATCTTGCAAGTCTCTTTCGCCAAGATCGCGCATTTTTTCTACATAGGCCCATAAACAATCATTTTCACGCTGCAGATGTTCAACGCGATCTTGCAATTCCCTAATTTACCTTGCTTGCTTATCTTGTTTCTTCTTCATGTCGTGACGCCAATGAAGGAATTGATCTTCGAGCGACTGAATCATCGGGTTGCTTAACATTGCAACCGTGTCAGATGAATTAGATGTGGAAAGGGGAACCGTTAGAGCTACTAGTAGCGAAGGGCTACTAGAAAGTCGTTGGAGCCAAGCTCTTACGAGTCGTCGATGAGACTTTTAGTTCGATTCCCATAGATGGCGCCAATTGTTGTTACCTGGATCGTTTGACCTCCGGGGCATCAACGACGCGATGTAAACCTGCAAAAAAATGGGGGTCCGGCGACGGTGTGCTGGCCTCCTCTCCACTGATTAAGTTAGCAAAAAGATGGAGAAAAGGAAGAAGGGAGTTCGCGCAGTTGGAATTGCATACCTTTCCCTCGTGGGGAGTCTTTTTGTTTTATATTCGAATTTCTCCTTGATTATAGGGAAGATAATTTCGTGATTTTTTTGATAAAATCTCTCTTTCCTTATAAAGGACTAATTCTCCCTTATTAAGGATTTATGTTTTTGAGACGTATGAGATTTGGATACTGGGAGATCTGTGGATAAATATCATACGCGTAATTTCCTCAATATATTTATCCATAACAAACTTCCCATATGTAGTAGGATGACCGACTGGGGGACTGGGATCCCAGACGGGGTTTAGGACTATACCGTCTGGTTAGTTATTGCATGGTTTTAATACGTTAGGCCGTCTTTGGCCGCTTCATGATGCTGGGCTAGGCAATGGGCTCACATGGGCACTGAGCCTTTTAAGTAGTAGGTCTAGGCCTAAAGGTCACAGTATTCACAGCTAATCGTAAGCGTGTGCTCAACTGAAACGAGGGACTTTACAAATTTCTCTTTAACAAAAAGAACTTCACATCAATGTGCTTGAAGCGAGAAGTGATCCTAGTGTTCCTAGTAAAAGATACAACTGTAGAATTATCATAGAATAATTTTAGCGGTTTAGAAATGGAGTGAACAATTTCCAAACTTGAAATGAAGTTCCGTAACCATATTGTATGACATGTAACATCACACATGCCATACTCGCTCCATAGTAGAAAAAAGTTGTGTGATTGTCAGATACTTTCCACGAAACAACTCCTTCAACCATCATAAAGATATAACAAGAAGTGGACTTTTTATCATCCACACAACCTACATAATCAGAATCACTAAAACCAACCACTTCAAGAGTGTCGGTACGCCGATATGTCAACATGAGATCCTTGGTACCCTAAAGATAACTCAAAACTTTTTTAGCCACTTTCCAATGGCTTTGACTAAGACCACTTAAGTACCTACCCAACACGCAGACAACAAAAGAAATATTAGGGAGTGTGCATACTTGAGCATACATCAGGCTACCCATAACTGAAGAATAAAAACTGCTTTCATTTGATCTCTCTCAATATCATTCTGAAGACATTAGGCTTTGGAAAATTTATCACCCTTTAAAATTGGTGCCTTACCAGAAGAACATGATTGCATATTGAAAATTTTTAGAATGCATTCAATATACATCCGTTGAGACAATCTCATAATGCCATTAGGTTTATTGCGAAGTATCTGTATGCCCAAGACATAAGATGCTTCCCCAAGATGCTTCATATCAAAATGGCTAAACAATAATTGCTTTGTCTCAACCAACATGTCATTATCATTGGTTGCGTGCAAAATATCATCAACATATAAAACCAAGAATATGTATTTGCTCCCATTGACCATCATATATATGCATAGATCGACGATGTTCTCCTTAAAACCATTAGCGGTGACACCTTCATCAAACTTAAGAGACCATTGCCTAGAAACCTGCTTTAAACCATAAATAGATTTCTTAAGTTTACACACAATGTGTTCCTTACCAACTTCCTCAAAATCGGTAGGTTGAAACATGTAAACATCTCAACTAAGTCTCCATTCAAGAAACATGTCCTTACATCCATCTGATGCAACTCCAAAACAAAATGAGACACTATAGCCATAATAATGCTTAGAGAGTCTATAGTGGACACGAGGAGAGAAGGTTTCCTTAAAATCAATACCTTCTCATTGATTATAACCCTTAGCCATTAATCTTGCTTTATATCTCTCTACTTGTCCCTTAGCATCACGCTTGGTCTTGAACACCCATTTGCACCTAATAGGTCTATAGCAATCTGGAAAAATTACCAAGCTCCACACTTTATTCTGCGACATGGAAATCATCTCATCTTTCATTGCATCGATCCAAAAGTTGGATTGAGGACTAACAATGGCTTCTTTGTAGGTAGTTGGATATGATACATCACTCTCATCATACTCATGCTCATGTGAGTAGACAATGTAGTTATATGAAATTGCAAGCCTACGGGCCCTCTCCGACCTCCTCAAGGGTATATCCAAGACTACATCTAGGGCTACTAGGTCTACATCTTGGGTTATTGGATCTACATCCTCAATTGGTTCCTCGTCGGTAGTGGCTACTAGATTCTAGTCAACAACAAGGCTAGAGATCAGATTGGAAGCAATAAGCACATGAATAAAAACTGGGTGTTCTTTGAACACAATTTCTCCTTGCCCTTGACTTGTACTAGTATCATCCTCAAAATAGATAGCTTGATTCGACTCAACCACTTTGGTGGTGTGAGACGAGCAATAAAACCTAGAACCTCTTGATCCCACACAATAACCAATAAAGTACTCATTTATGGTTTTTGGATGAAGTTTCTTGGATTAAGGGTTGTACAGTCTCATTTCCACCTTGCAGCCCCAAACATGGAAGTGAAGAAGACTAGGCTTCTTCTGTGACCATAGCTCATATGGAGTCTTAGGAACAGACTTACTAGGTACTTGGTTCAAAATATAAACTGCAGGTTTCAAAGCTTCACCCCACAAAAACTCAAGTAGTAAGAAATTAACAACCATACATCGCACCATATCAAGAAGTGTGTGATTCCTCATCTCCGCAATCCCATTATGTTGAGGAGTACCAGACATTGTATATTGAGCATCAATGCCACATTCTTGAAGGTACCTTGCAAATGGTCCAGGGCTGCGTCCCGTGTCATCATATCTACCATAATACTTACCACCTCTATAAAAAAGAACCACTTTGATCTTCTTCCCTTATTGGAGCTAAACTTTTGCTTTGAATGCTTTGAAAACATTCAAAGAGTAAGAATGAGCTCTACAAAACCATAATGAGAATAATCATCAATGAATGTAATGAAATATTTGTAGCCACCCATAGCAGGGAGAGTGAATGACCCACAAATATATGTATGAATAACCCTAAGCAACTCAGTGCATCTATCAATCTTAGCATTCCTAACCTTGATAGTCAATTTACCTTTGATGCAATCTACACAGTATCAAAATCTAAGAAATCAAGATTTAGAAGAATCTCATCCTTAATTAATCTCTCAATTCTCTGTTTAGAAATATGACTCAAACACTTGTACCAAAGAGTGGAAGACTTTTCATTCAATCTCAAACGTTTAGAGCTACTAGTAGTATTAACAGTAAGGGTAGCAGAAACAAAAGGCAAAGCAGACAACTCTAATATATAAAGACTCCCACAAAGTACTCAAGTGTCAATCAATAGTGAACTTCGATACAATTTAACTTTTTTAGTTCCAAAGAGAAAACTATATCCAAGTCTATCTAAAATAGGTACTGATTTCAAGTTTCTCTTTATCGAGGGTATATACGCCACATCCTGCAATTCCAAAAAATTTCTTGTACTAAATTATAATCTAACAACTCCCAGAAAATCAACTTGGACTCTTGTACTGTCTCCCATGTACACGTACTACTCCAAACTAGTGGGACTTCTTCTATTTATCATCGCTTGCATAGAATTGCAAGCGTAAATGGTAGCACCACTATCTAACCATCAAGTATTAGATGACACATCAATGATATTGGATTCAAAACAAACATTCACCCAATGATTATCAGGTAGCTCATTTTTCCCATTCTTTGAAAACTTTGTATATTTTTTGCTAATAGCATACAAGAACTCTTTTGCATTCTCAAACTTGGGAATGCTTGCATAAATAGATTCCTCCATATGATTCTTCATAATCATCAAACAAAACTCTTAATACTCTCAAATTTTATAAAACTCTTTTTCCTTGCATAACTCTCAAGAAGGGTATGAGGAGCCTAACTTTCAAGCGTCAATCTAATCTCATAATTGTCAAATTCATTATGAGAGATTTAACTCATTACTTGTAATTAGTCCCATTAAGTTTCGTGATGGTAGAGAACAAAGGAAAGCTCAAAGCTGAAGAATAAACACGAGAGTAATGTCAAAAATACATGTAAAACAAAGACATGCAAATCGCTTTATTCTTCGGCTTACCAAATGACCCACAAAAGTAGTCACCAAATGCTATAGTTTACAAAATATAAAAAGACTCATACACAAGTAAAAGCATTTTACTAGCCATCACAACCAAATGCGTCAATTTCCTACCGATAGTAAAATTGTACGATTCATGACATATAGTGAAATATCTTCACCAAATTAAACATCCTACCAAATAATCAAGTTATCGATAGGACAACTTCACTATCCTTATAGATCTTAGCAAATTGATGCATAAGATGAGAGAAATTACAATTACAGCATCAATCTCAAAAAAAAATATCCGACATACTTAGACTCACGAGAGACAAGTTCTTAAACATTCAATATTTCTCAATTTTACTAAATGTAAGAAAATAATTTTATTCACAACATGATGCTATAAATAATCTCAAATAGCATAAACATAAATTGTTAAAGCAATTTATGGAAAAAAAAGTTAAATTATTACAAAATTGGGTAAAATGAAAAATTCAAAAAATGAATTTATTGCTTAATGGGATAAAATACCCCATGAAATAACCAATAAAAAAAATATGAAACTAGTAACAACCAGAATCAAAGAAAGTTTGATTTTATATTTTGTTTGGTTTCGAAAGAAAAAAAAAGTTGCAAAAAAAAAAAAACTATTATCTTATACATATGTATTTTTTTTTGCCTACATCCTAACCATCAATGGAATAAAAAGAATTTTTTTAAAAAATGTTACATGTGCAGGTTCCATACATAATGATAATCAAATAAACAAACAAAAATAAATAAATAAAAGAAAGGATTCCAAAAGAATCCTTAACTTAATGTCATTGTTTGGCATGAGAGGATAAAAATACATTAAAAAACAAGATTTCAATCATGAAATCTTAATACGACACTGGTTTCATGATTCAAAATTCACAAACAATCATTGTTATATATATATATATATATATATATATATATATATATTATTTTATTGATGTTCCTAGTAGGAAACAAAATATCGGTTTTATCGGTCCATATATCACCGAAATATCGGATATCGGCCGATACCGAAATGAAATTTGAAACCGAAAGTCGATTGGACAAAAAAATCGGCTGAATATCAAAAAAATCATCGATATATCAATAAAATATCGGAAAATGTCGATATTTCGGCGAAATATCGAGCATATACCTCACATGCTTGTGAGCTGGAATTTTCGTTAAAATATCGGTAAAATATTGGTAAATATCAGTAAAATATCGACAATGCCTTTGACTTATTAACCAGTAATCTGATGGCCCAAATTTGTTCCTTCTTTGATCCAGCGGTATAGATTTCATCCGCTTTTTTAAAAGCAACAAATTGCTATATTTTGGATCCAATGGTTGATTTTAAATTTGAAGCTTGATCTAACGGTTCAAATTGATTTCCAATGGATATATGATGATCCAACGGTCATATTTGAACTAAAATCAAATCCAACGGTTAAAATTAAATTACAAATCCGCTTTTTAACTCAATTATCTTGACTCGTACCATAAATAATTTTCGGTGGTGTGTAAAATCTACAATTTAACACATAAACTTTCCATCTACATCCAAGCTCCATTTGACTCTCAAATTATTATTATTATTATTTTTTGTTATTTATCTCAATATTTTGAAGATCTTGATTTTGAATATTGTCTTCAATAAAATGGGTTCCCTTCATCAAATAATGTAATGGAGTCACATCAGTCTTCATTTTGATTTTAAAAGACTATTGTAATATAATTTCTCAATAAATTATAATGAACATCATCTTCAACAAGTGTATATTTGCTTATTTATGTTTTTTTTTTTATAGTTTAACAAAGCATTTCCATGAATTTCAAAATATTTTTGTTAATTTTCGTTTTAACTATATTTTTGTAAAATATCCACCGATATTTCCGATATATATATATAAAATCCAAATACCAATATATCTGTGATTATCGATATTTTGATCGTTGGTTACTAGCCATCAATTGTTAATCAAATAAAAGAAAAAAAATGGTTTTCTTTTATGGATATTACGAAAGTCATATTGGCAAACCAATTTTGTAGTGACAATTTTTTTTTTTAAATGGTTTTGATTAAGTACTGATTTTTAAATCGGTATATCACAATTTTCTGGCTGAACACGAGAACAAAAAACTAAACCTAGAAATACATAAAACATATTTGACAACTTCAATATCATTTAAAGTTGTTCTGATACCAATTATTAAATTATTTTGTAAAATCAAGAGTATTTATTGAGCATAAAAACAATTGATCAACAATCAATAATACTAAATAAATGCATTACAAAATAAATAACTTTATTGAAACGATGAAGCATATTAATTCATACTTGATAGAAAACATACCTAACATGGATCCAAAATTATTGACTATCATTTATCTCCAAAGAAATCTGTAGGGGGTAAGATCAAAGAGAAAGATGGCTAGGATTAAAGATGGATATTTCTTTTTCCTCAAAGTCGCTGTTTCTACCAAAAAACTCAGAAATTATAGACATATTTACTTATATATATAGAAGATAATGACACTGATCTTGTCCAAATTCGATTACTAAAGCAAGTAAGATACAACCATAAGTCCATAGTTAGTTAATATTAAACCATCTCATAATGACCCATAATTAACATGTACAATTACATAATTAAAATTGTAATATGATTATGCTTAGTCCATAATTAATAAATTAATCTAACATATGATTCAGCCCTCAAACTCTAGAAGGGTTGAGTTTATATCCACAAGAAATCTTTATGCACATATATACTGGGTAAAGGTTAAGAAAAACCCCTAATGTTTTTTCAAATATCCCTTTTTGCACCTCAAACTTTTTTTCATCTAAAAAGTCCTTCACGTTTATCTCCATAGCTCACTTAAACCCCTCCGGTCACATAATAGGACAGGTGAAAGTTAAATGGACAAGGGCGACACTTAAATGGACAAGTGGTGGTTGGGTGGTTTTAACTGCCACTTGTTCATTTAATAGCCACTTGTCCCAATTAACAACAACTTTAATGGTTTTATGACTCGAGGGGTTTAAGTGGGCTATGAGATAAACGTGAGGACTTCTTCAGACCAAAACAAAGTTTAAGATGTAGATAAGACTTTTTTTTGCACCTTTACCCTATAAATTGTAAGACCCGAGAAATCCCAATTCTATTAAAACTAGAAATCGTACTTGATTACAAAATCGGGCGATTTCGCTAAAATCCTAATTAATTATCTGTATCTCGATGATCTAAACCGGATTGCACCGTTGGAATCGTCTACAAATCTAGCTAGCACGTAAAATTCCCGTAATATCGGCACAAATGAGCTGACACGCTTTTCGATAAGATCGCGCTTCGCCAGAACGATTTTCGACGCGACGAGTCACATATAATACGTACTCATGTGCCAGTGGCTACGCAGTAGGTAAATAACGAAATGACAATGGCGTAGCCGAATATCAACTGAGAAAAGAAAGTGGCTACAATCTGGCCATTATGGATTTTGATTTAAGTTAGAAAAGGACAAGATAAGGAATAGTATGCTTCTTCTCAAATTAAAAAGGTGAGAAAACGTGGGATGAAGGGAAGGACGCAGGTAAATTTATAAGAGAGAAAGCTGAGTTCTTTTAGAAAGTGAGAAGGCCTGCTTCTCTCTGGGACACGGATCCGACCACATGGCCTTTCGAGACAAGCATGGCACCGCTCTACGCGGCAGGCCGCGTGGCATTCTCGTGATGGCTGAGTTTCTCAACCCAAGAGGTAGGCTTCTCACGGCGCTTTATTCCCTGCTAAGATTTCTTTGGCAACGTTGAAATAATGGTACGTTAGTAAGCCGCTGATCGGTCTCAAACTTGGGACCAATTTATTGAATTTATTGAAACCCAAAATCAGAAATGACGTGAGGGGCCATTTGGGTGCCATGTTTGATGATTTATTGTATTAAACTATGTATCGATTGGAATGAGGCCTGAATGGTCGTGAGTCATGTCTACAAAGTGAACCGATGAATGGTTAGGTGTTTGAACCAGAAACCTAGGTTTTTTATCAGCTCATAGGAATAAAGGACACAAAAATATATTTCTCAGGTGAATATGTACTCGGGCCGAGAGTGATTTAAATTAAATGGCTCGTGGTTTCGATCATTAGCCCATGAGCTAATTTTTTGATGTGTGAGCTGTATAATTACATAACATGATTGTGTGGATTTTGAATTACGCGAAAGATATCTTACGCTTATATATTCGCGCGCTGACAGACCAGATTGAACTGCATACATGTATTCCATATGCACTGGAACAATTTAGGATTTATAGAGTGAGTGCATGAGATTAGTCTAGAGGATGTCTAAAACATTAATTATCGGCGAGAATTAAATTTAAAATATCAATCGTCGAAATAGCCCAATTGATAATTACTCCGAGGGTAGTCCACAAACAAATAATATATCAATCGTCTGAAATGATCTAATCGATATATATATATATATATATATATATATATATACCCGAGGGTTGTCCACTAATAAAACAATAATTTCCTTATACAAGGCTTAGCGAGTGTGAGAGAGTCAGCGGCGACTCCTGGATCCGAGCCGGTCACTTAGACATTCAAGCAGGATCGCGATCATTGAATCGCCACATACTTCTCGTAACATTTCACTACACTTAGGTAGAAAGTAGCCCACTTGGGCGATTCTCCTATCGAGCTTTAGCCACCTCACGTGGACCCTTTACAGTACAGTGGAGCATGCGAGACGGTTCGTCCTTGAGGCCGTGTTCTAGAAGAAAGCCGGATTGTGGCTTTGATGACTTCATACATGTATTAGAATTCACTAATTTTAATATATGGGTTGTATAAGAGTAAATATTTGAACTCTTAGAACTATTGGATATAGTTGGATTCATAGTGGTATATTGTGATGAGTATTGTTTATGGTCCAAGTAGCTGCTTACCATGTCAACATTATATCGGATCGTTTTGATGCGATAATGCAAGATTGATTTTGTAGCCTCGTACAAAAGGAGACTTACTCGATTCTGGCTAAGGCTCTTCTGCAACCCGACATCCACTTGTATTCCGCGGCCGATTGTGTAGTCAACGGACCCCCTGGGTTCGGGGCGCCACACCTTGGTATCGAGCTTAGGTATACGAATACCTGGTGGAGCTCTGCTCATCCATCAGCCACTGGGTGGTTTGATGCTGAGTATGTGCATGCCAAACCAGAATGAGGGTCAGCTTAAGGCCATGTAGTAAGAGCATCACTCACTAGGTGTGGTCTGGCGTTGAGCGAGGTATGAGATTACCTAGAAATCACGGAATAGGAAATACTACATGCATGGTGTTTGATGGATTTGGTGAATTATCGTAGGTTCGTATGTACGACATGTTTCATGTGTTGAAATTTTATGTGGTGTTTGATGATTAGCACATAGGAAAACAAGTGATGTGTTGAAATTTTGAAGTTTTTACACAAAGGTAAAACTGAACAAAGAGGAGAAAAAAGAAATGACTAATAAATTTATTTGAGTTGTTGATTTAGATGAAATCAAATTTTAATAAATTCTGAGATGGAACACTAGGGTTAGTGTTGTCTAATGAGGTTTTGAGGAAATTCCTCGACCATTTCCGCACTAAATGAAAAGAGTACTTTCGAGCTTTTTACAATGTAAACTGGAAAAAGAAATTAAAGAAAAATAAATTTTATAAATTTATTTGGTTATAAGGAGGAGAAAATAATTTTCGTATTTACAAGTAGTAAAATTGAAGAAATGGAAGAAAATAAATTTTTATAAATTTATTCAAAGGGAGAAAATTTTTCAGCTGAAAACTGAAAACAAATTTTATAAATTTATTTGGTTATGAGGTGAGAACACTTTCTATGCCTTATATGGTGTAAACTCAGAAAATGAAGAAATAAATTTTGTAAATTTATTTCGAGTGTTAAAGAGAATGAAAAAAATGTATACTTATGTTTTAAATATTTTTCCAATAGCATGTGTGAAAAAAATGTATATATGTATTGGGTGATTTTCAAGAATTTAAAAGAAAAAATTCGCTCAAGAAGTGTAAACTGCCACACGCTTCAATTGTATTGTGAATTTTAGGGATATAAGCCTCTGCAATCAGACACAGAGAGGGCCGGAAAATCAAAGTGGTAATTGCATTGCAATACAATTTTTGTATGCAGAAGAGGGCTCAAAGTAGATTAAGTGTGAAGTGTTGATTGTATTGTAGCATAGGGAGGAAAATTGTATCAGTGTCGAAATTGTATTGCAACCTTAGGTCATTGGTTCAAAGTGTATCAGTAAGAGAGTGCAAAGGGCTAGAATTGTATTGCAACACAAATGCATTGTATTGCAAATGGTGCAAAGGGTTTAGATTGTATTGCAATACTTGTATTGTATCATGACTTCAGCATTAATAAATTCTGTAATGTAAATATACAAAGATACAGGCGTAAGGAAAGTTCGGAAAATCAGACAGGAATATACCAAAAAGAGGTAAATCAGGTTGCAATACAATTTTTGTATTGTGACCTGCAAGATCGCTGAACAAAGAACCGTGAACGCAGTCGCCGACCTGGCCAATTGTGAATAGTAAATTTCCATTTTTTTTTTTTGAAAATCAAATAAAAATAAAATTTAATAAAATGAGACAAAGCCGAAAAAATGAAATTTTCAAATGAAATTTGTTGATAAAAATGTTTAAATGTATAATTAATTGTCTTGCACACTTGTAAATGCAAGGACAATGTGTATACACCGATTTATGTGTATGGATAGTGTCTCGGCCGTGCTTATGCCTTAGAGATAACAGACAGATTTAACTACCATTGAAATTGGATTGCGCTGATCATATGTAGGGAAATTATATGCATGGTGTAACGCAGATAGAAAAGTATGAATGTTAAGGTTGTAACTACGACCTGCGATTGATAATAAAATGAACAAGAAAGCTTGAATTTTATTAAAATAAATGAATGAGTGGTTGAATTTAGCGCCACTTAGAAAATGAACGGTCGGGCCATGGTTATCAAGTCTATTAGTAATCAAGATCTGCATTACTAGTTGGGACTAAATGAAAATTTAAGGACTTCGTTGCCATGTTAATTGTAAATGGCTAGTAGAGTGACGAGACTAGAGACGCTCACGGCACCGGTCAGCACCACCGACAAGCCACCAACCGCCGCAGATTCAACAAATGCGGCCTCAGAGGCCGTAGGTGTTTGCAGAGGTCGCTATTGCATGTGCTAGCATAAGAGAAGTCAGTGGAGATCCTAGTAACCCCTAGAGGTTTAGGACGCATCATCCTCCGACATTCACAGTGGGAGGAGATCCGATGGTGGCCGACCATTGGTTCATGCAGATCGAGAAAGTGTTAGAGGCTATGGAGATTACCTCTGACGCAACCCCATTAGACTATCGCTGCTTTAGCGTAGAACGAGGCCTAAATACATGCGGAAAACGGGCAAGGACCTCTAGAGACCTTAGAGGAGCCAATAGACGCGGAGTTTCAGACAGGGCGAGAATAAGGATGATAGGTCGATGTCATGAAGCTGTAGATCTCAGGATTTTACTTATAAGGACTTGAGGATCATGAACATGTCGAGTTCGATGTCATCCCTGGGATGGATCGTCGACAAACTACGTGGTCGTGATCGATCGTGGAGCATGAGGTTACCACCTACACACAGGATCTGCACTGCATTTCAAGGGGACAAATATGATATTTTTCCCTGTATAGTATAATGAGTCCAAAGACAAGTGATTAACTGGTCAAGAAGAGAGCTTCCACCCTAGAGGACTGAGGGAGTGAGCTTAGATCGATCTACCTCGAGTAAGATGCAGCGCGGATGTTTTTCCTCGACGATCTACCAGATTACCTCCACGCAGGGTCAGACTTTGCGTGATCGAAGTTACACCGGGTACTTCACCCATCTCTACGACCGCATGATGGGCACCCGGGCCTGAGTTTGCAGGTGAACTGTAACCCGCCCACAGAGCCATCGACAAGGAACATAGACTGAGCACTTCACCATTTCGGCGCTCCGATTCTATTTGTGAAGAAGAAGGACACTAATTCTTCGACCGTGCATCAATTACGTGTACCGAATGTATTATGATCCGTGACCCACTCATTACCGTAAGATTGATGATTTATTTGACTGGGCTGAGAGGAGCGAGTTCACCCAAGATGTACTTCGTGACCGGTTACCACCTCGCCTGAGGGTTGTGAGATGACATCCCTAAGACGGCTGGGCGTAGACGACATGGCACTGAAGCCATTTGATGCTCTTTCGATCGGCTGGGCGCGCCAAGAAAGATTCATGGATCTCTAAGGTGCATAGGATATTCCAACCCTATTTAGACTGGGCTTTGTCGTAGTCTTCGTGGATGACATTCGATCTACTCCCCGCCGGGAGCGGGAGCATGAGTATCACTGAGGATCGCTTAACAGTTTGTCGAGACCATCAACAGACGCCAAGTTCAAGAAGTGCCAGCTTTGGCTTATCGAGGGGGAGATTTTTGACACGTGGTGTCGCACCAGGAGTGTCACGAATTCCAGAGAAGGTTGAGGCGATGAATTGAGACCTAATGTCAATCTTCTCGAGATACATAGTTTCTCGATCAAGGGTATTACAGGAGATTCGAATAAATAAGTTAACCATTCGGGCGTGATCGTAGGATTTCGCCTATTGACATGGACTCCATGGCTGGGGCGGCCCGACCATGCAGAGAGATTGTGATACTTTGGAACACTGGGATACGGTGTTGGTAGCAAGAGGGAAGGATCAACTTTCTTCTAAGCCAGAGGAAGAGGTTAAGACTTCTCGCTTCTCACACTAGTTTGAAGACTCAGGCCGGATCGAGCATGAGTGACTTGATACCTCAGAGATGTAGGATCCCAAGACTAGACAATGCAAATTCATTAGTCATGGGACAAGAGAGTATACAGTTCATTTTTCCACACCCTAGTACGGGTCAGAGGAACTAGTTTCATTGCGTTATACAAGCACTTCCAAAGAATACGTATAAAGGTAGGGGCCGAGCAATATGGCCAAGTCGTGGATGATCAAAGGTAGCGCGCAAATGGAAGCCGTAGTGGACCTTAGGTGGTGTAATCTATTGGTTGTTGACGGTCGCCTTCGACATGGATGGGCTGATAACCATCTAAGCCGTCGCAATCGAGACCTAGCCGTTGTCATACCCGACACGATATCGATTCGTTTAGAGGTTAAGGCCTTTAGAGTAGCTGTATATGTTCTTCCCTAGGATGTAGGTGAGAGTTGACTTTGATAGGTCGAGATTATGAGTGAGTTATCTCAAGATTCTTCGCGGTGGAACCCCGGATCAAGGTCACGCATAGACATCGCTCATGCGTGCACGGCGCGACATCACAGCCCAAAAGCGTAAAAAATTTTTATGGTCATTCACCACTCGTGAGTGTGGGTTGAGTTTTCTTTAGGACCACGCTCCATGAAGACTCACAAACGATTCATGGAATGAAAAAGTAATTGCAGTGTGTCACAAAGCAAAGATAAATAAGAATCCCCTAAGGTGAGATCTGAATTATAAAGGGCTGAGACCAGTATCCGAAAGGTCCTGTGGTGGGTGTAAGAGACCCGGGGAGATATCCGAAATTTGTAGAACGAAAAGAGGCTCAAGTGTGTTTAAGAGTTGAGGTCGCCCGAGATGAAAACACACGGACATGGTTATCACGTTGCACTTCAGAGTCGAAGGGACAGAGCCTGGGGTGACTGAGGTTTTGATACCCATTGGAAATTGCATCGGGTGTGGTTGAGCTCTATGACTCTAAGATACCTGATGTCATTCAAGACATGGACTAGTTGACTGGCCCATTGATTGAGCCATTATTGTGACCTCGGGAAGGTCAGTTTACACGCCAAGTAAGGGTCAGGTAGGGTTAGGTGTATGGATTATATGCTGTATTAGAGTGACATGCTACGAAGCATGCGTCCCGGGTCATGGTAGAGGATTAATTGCTCCTTAGTGGAATTCGCCTACAACAACGCTTATCGTGCGTAGCATACCGGATGGCACCGTGGTGAGGTATTGTGGCCTGAGGCCATGAGGTCACCGTTGGGGATTGACCGAGGTGGAGAGATCCATCACGGTCCCGCCTTGATTAGAGACACCTCCGAGAAGGCGAGCTTGATACGACAGCCGCCTCTCACCCGCTCGTGAGCCGACATAAGAGCTATGTCGATGTGCGACGTCAATCTCTTAGAGTTCGAGGGTCGGGGGATCACGCCATCTCGAAGGTGATGCCTAAGAGGAGGTTGGGTTCGCAAGAAGTCACGAAGCTATCACGAGGTTTATCGACCCTTCGAGATAATCGGAGAGTGGTAGGGCACAGCTATGCATCAAGAAGGCACGTTTCACATGTCGTGTCCACGAGGTGTTCCACGCCCATGTCTTAAATATACTCCGGGATCCAAATTTCACGTGGGTGGATTGGGGATGTGATTAAGGTTGACACCTGATGGGACCTTTTATGGTGGACCAAGCAGTATTGTTGATAACAGATCGTGCTTTTACACGCAAACGTGAGGCTAGTGTTGGTACTATGGAGGTACTATGGAGGCACTATGGAGTGGAGGAGTCCACGTGGGACCGAAAGGACACGATGCGGGCCACTTATCCCTTCTTATTTAGGGATGAAGGTACGTGAAGCTTAGTCATGCTTTAAAATTTAATGACCTGCTTACATGCATGGTAGAGTGCCATATGCATGTGCGTGAGTATGATCGCCCCGAATTTCGACGAAATCTTTATGAGGGGAGAAATGTAAAACCCGAAATCCTAATGGCGGAAAAAGGGTAAAATCGTAATTTCTCGACATAAAATTATGATTTTTAAAATCCGAATTAATTCTCTAGATCTCGGATGACGAAATGATTGCATCGTTGGAATCGTCTTACAAATCTAGCGCCAGCACGCAAAAATTCAGAATATTTCGAGACAATGAGTTGACATCGCTGGGAGGCATCACAAGCCGTGCTCGTAAACGATTTTCGATGACGAAAGTCACATATAATACGTACTCATGTGCCATAAGTGGTATGAGTAGAGAAATAATGAAAATGGACGGCCGAGGTAGTGTCGAATATCAAATCTGAGAAAAGAGGGACATAACGGTCATTATGGGATTTGATTTAAGTTAGAAAAGGACAAGATAAGGAATAGTATGCTTCTCTCAAATTGGGTACATGGTAAAACGATGAAGGGGGAATGATGCAGTAAATGGTAAGAGAGAAAATGCAGTTCTTTAGAAATGAGAAGCGTCTGGCTTCTGGACACGAGATCCGACCGTTGGCGGTCTTCGAGACAAGAAGGAGAACCGCTCTACGCGGAGAGGGCTTCGCGTGGGTACCAGATTTATGGAGTTTCCTCAAACTCCAAGAGGTAGGGGTTTCTCCCTACTTGCGTTTTATTCCCTGCTGCAGCCTTTTACAAATGTTTGAGCTCGAATGAGGCCGTTAGAATGGTTTGATCGGTCCCAAAACTTGGGACCGACCATTGAATTTATTGAAACCCCAAAACTGTGAGCTTAGACGTGAGGGGCTGTTTGGGTGCCATGTTTGATGATTTATTGTATTAAATTGTGTATTGATTGGAATGAGGCCGGGAATGGCCGTGAAATGCGGGTTCACAAAGTGAACCGATGAATGGTTAGGTTTGAACCAGAACTTTGTGGTTTTTACTGCCTATAGACAGTGACACAAAAATATATTTTTGTGTGAATATGTGTTTGGCCGAGTGATTTAAATTAAATGGCTCGTGTTTGATCATTAGCCCAAGTGAACTAATTTTGATGTGTGAGTTGTATAATTACATAACATGATTGTGTGATTTGAATTATGCGAGTATATTCATGTTTATATATTTGCATGTGATTGGGATCAGACGTAATCCCAAGATACATGCATTCCATATGCACTGAACACCCTAGGATTATAGAGGAGTGCATGAGATTAGTCTAGAGAAAAAGGTCGGAGGGCTGTCTAAAAACACACTACATCGGTTGGTAGTCCAAATTTAAAATATCAATCGCCGGAGCGCTCCAATTGATATTCATCGGAGGGAACGTCCACAAACAAATAATATATATCAATCGTTTGAAATACCTTAATTGATATATATATATATATATATATATATATATATATATATATATATATATATATATATATATATATATATATATATATATATATACACATCGTGGAGGGTTGTCCACTAATAAAACAATAATTCCTACAAGGCTTAGGCGAGAGTGAGAGAGTCGGTGAGGACTCGGGATCTGAGTTGGTCATGTAGACATTCAAGTAGGATCATGCATTTGCTTGAATGTGTGTTTACTTTGGAACATTTCACTGCACTTAGGTGGTGAGTAGCCCACTTAGGGCGATTCTCCTACTGAGCTTTAGCTCACCCCGTCGTGGGACCCCCTTACTGCACAGTGGAGCATGCGAGAAGACTCGTCATTCGAGGCCGTGTTCTAGAAGAAAGCCGGATTGTGGCTTTGATGACTTCGTACATGTATTAGAATTCACTAATTTTAATATATGGGTTGTATAAGAGTAAATATTTGAACTCTTAGAACTATTGGATATAGTTGGATTCATAGTGGTATATTGTGATGAGTATTGTTTATGGGTCCAAGTGGCCGTTTTACTCATGTTGGGATTATATTGGACTGTTTGGGACATGTATATGCAGGTACTGTATTTGGGTAGATCTCCCCGTACAAAGGAGACTCTGCCCGATTTTCTGAAGTGGCGTCGGGTAACCCAACATCCACTTGTATTCCGCGGGTTGACGGGTAGTCAACGGACCCCCGGGTTTGGGGCGTCACATAAATAATTAATTATCTATAAAACTTCAAAAACCATATTCACAAGTTTTTGTGCATACTTAAACTTTCAACAAAAGGTCCTCATGTTTTTCTTTTCCTTTATTTTTTATTTTTGGATTTCTATTCACTTTGTGTTGTAGTAATATGTATATATAAGGATTTGAGTTTGGGATCTCCTGAATTCCATCCCACCCCTTTATCACTTGAGTCAAGTCTCAAGGGCAACATTCTCGTGTATTAAATCTCTAATTTTACTCAAAGTTTTTTTCAAAAAAAATAAAATAAAAAGATGAAAATTCAAACAAAAACCATTCATTTATAAGAAAATATTTACTCTCTTATAATCCAATTATGAAGTTTTATTTTTGTTTGAAAAGAAATAATTTTATTGATTCAAAATAGCAATGCATTCGATAGAAACATAGAATCAAATTCGTTAAAAACTTTAGAGGATGATGCAGCATCCAAGTTAATAGCATAAAGAATTGACTCAAAGTTTACATATTTGATAATCATATAATAACTAGAATACATATTATTCCAATTCTACAACATATTGACAACCATGATTGGATGTTTTTGTCCGATCAAATATGTTTTATCGTCTGAATCGCCCATTATAGTATTCAGACGATAAAAACGCATGCTGCAATAAGTCGACAATAAAATCACAAAAAAAAAAGAAGTAAAAACTCAAATCTGTGTGAAAGAATTGTTTGATTAATTTATTAATTATGGACTAAACATAATCATATTACAATTTTTATTGTGTAATTGTGCATGTTAATTGTGAGTCATTTATGGGATGGTTTAATATTAAATCGCTATGGGCCTATGGTTCTATCTTCTCCCTTGCTATGGTAAGTCTATTTGACCAAAACTCAATTGTTCCCTTGTGCTTTATATATATAAGTACATAAAGCCCTAGAATTTTACAGGGGTTTGACAGAACACACTTTGGGGAAAAGGAAATAATCATTTTCAATCCTAACTTTTCTTTGATCTCATCCCTTGCAGATTTGGGAAACAAATGACGACCAATAATTCTGGATCCATGTCAAGTATGTTTTCTACACACCGAGAATTGATATGCTTCTTTGTTTAATAAAGTTATCAATTTATAATGTATTTATTGGGTCTTTTGATTATTGATAAATTGTTTTGGGCTCAATAAATATTCTTGATTTTACAAAATAATTTAACAATTGGTATCAGAGCCTCTTTAATTGATATTAAAGCTATCAAATTCGTTTCGCTGTGTTTTCTGGATTTTGTCTGAATGTGTTGTCGCCTTGTCGATCTCGAAAATATGCTGTAGAAAGTGAAATCTCTATTAGACATTTCATGTCATTTTCTTTTTCTTTTGTTATTCACTTTGATTTTCAGTAGATTTCAATCATGAAATCTTTTACTATTATTTTCTATTTGACATCAACAACAACCATGAGAACGAAGAACGAATATAAGATTTCCATCATAATTTTTTTTTTATTTGTTTATTTGATTGTGATAGCAATCACGATTTATGAGAACCAAAAGAGTTTTAGACTGAAATACTTCATTCGAAAAATTTATAAAAGTGCGTTTGGGCCACGGAGGATTACAAGGTGGCAAATGCCATTGTCATGGATAACGGCAATTGGAATTATTAAATTGCCAAATGCCGCTCTCATGGACAATGACAATTGGATTTTTAATAATTCCAATTGCCGCTATCATGGACAGCGGCAATTGCAATTTTTTAAATTCCAAAACCCGCAAGAGTCCCTTATTATTATTGTTTTTAACATTGAAACTTATTTAAAATATTTACTATTTGATAAATTACAAGAACTAATGGATTCGAATATATTTGTTAAATTATCATAATAAATTATTTGTAAATTAGCACAACAGTTATTTATTTGAAAATAACTGAAATATATTTAAAAAATTTTACAACAAGCACATCTAAGGTAGCCTGAAACTCCAAATAAACCTGCAAGTTTTATTTTAAAATATTTGGAGCATTTTTTTTTATAATTTCACAAGTTATATCCAGTTGTGTATATTACCATTTCAAAATACTGAATCATGGAATATTCAATGGAATTTTGCATTAAGCTCGATTATGACCTCCATGCATAAACCAAATCATATAAATATAAAAAAAATTATACTAAATAATATTGTATACAAATATCAACATATATCAATGAGTCTCACAAGATGGCGTCTTTATATTTCTCTTAGAACGAAGCCTATAATACACAACCAGTCGACCCATAGGTCCCGTAATCTCAAACTGGTCGAAGGAGCCAAGGAGTCGATGATGAAGTACTAACGATATGTGGAGCACGAGCCTCAGCTGAAGTGTACCCAACTTAGATACAAGGTCAACGAGTATGGTGTCACCGATAGAGGTAATGTGGGATGATAGCGTGGATGATACAGATATCTACTACTATGGAGGCCGGGCCCGAGACACCGGATATGGTAAAGACGTGTAAGTGTCCGTGGCATAAGGTGGTGTGTATGATATGGGGTATAAAAATCTCATGATGGGTAAGCATTGTATCGGCAGGCAATGTCTATCAGTGGTACCAATGACCTCACCATCTCGACCATGACCTTGCCCACCATCTCGATCATGACCTCGCCGATCAACTCCCCCTCTCCCTCTACCTCGAATGGGCTACATACGTACTGGAGTGGGTGATCTGAGGTCAAATGGATGGTTCATGTGATGTAGATGCCTCCTGATCATAGCCGGTGATGCGATGCTCTTCTCCAATCTGGCGTAACACTGATCTAGCAATATTATGTAAGTCATACACCAAACTGGTAGCGCATCTTTACTACGAGCGTAATTAGCTACACAATGGCAAGTAGACGAACAAGAACCAATGAATTATAAATGCATAATCTATCGATTCAAATTTGGAAAACACTTAGAAACACAGGACTCTAATCTCACTAAAAACCTCGAGTAGAAAATTAGCTTGTAGTATGAAACCTCATATCATCCCTATGGAGTGGTGGTGTCATAAAACGTCGTGCAATACGACGATACCACTGCA
Source organism: Tetrastigma voinierianum (assembly GCA_016808115.1). Classification (NCBI taxonomy): domain Eukaryota; kingdom Viridiplantae; phylum Streptophyta; class Magnoliopsida; order Vitales; family Vitaceae; genus Tetrastigma; species Tetrastigma voinierianum. The sequence goes on from JAEQBH010001536.1 coordinate 161,242, forward strand.
TATATGGATCATGGAAGTCCATAATACCCACCATAGGGGGTGTAGTGATGATCCTACCCTCTCGTGTATCCTATAAGGCAATGTATGGAGCATAATACGTCATCCAATCTCTCTGGTGTTGTCCACATGCATCCATTCTATGTAGCTGTTGCTCATAAGAGAAAGATTGAGGTATCTCTCGTGTTCCCAACCAGCACAAACTCGCCCGACGATGCCACTCAATAGTCTCGAAACATATAAGCCGATGACATCGGCTCGCCGTGACTTTAAATCAGCCAGCAACATTCGGGAAGTCGGGTCAACCAACTCTCCGACGTATGGCTGCCATAAGACCTACACATTTACACTTGACGTCAAAAACTTTTATGTGAATATGAATGAAATTACTATGGAACCATATAATTTCACATATATCATTACCTGATCAAGACTTTGTGCGTCTAGCTGATTTCAATATAGAAGGGGTATACCGGATGGGTTATGCACTCGTGTCAAAGGTACTCTCCACCTACACCCCAATGGAAGAGCTAGCTCTGGCTCTGGCTCAACCGCAGGCTCAACTGGTAATCCATCATCGACAGCCTCAGCTAGGTCTCTATCGACGACATAGGCATCATCATCATGTAAGGCATGAGCAACTGGTGGTGTTGGATATGCTACTGATCGCCCAAAATTGGGTCGCCCCACGTGAAGTCTCTCCCAAGACCATAGCTGAATATAAAATAAACATAAAGTAAGCAACCTAATGATGTGTCAGGTATATGAATGCGTGTATGTAATAAAATAAAATATTACATACTTGTATCACAGTAATACAAACCGCTTAATACCGTCTACTATCATCCAAGCCGGCCTAAGATAACTCGCTATATGTATGTGCTAGTACTACACCACCCCCAACTATAAGTCACAAGATGTGCTCAAATCTCAGAGTAGTAGGAGAAAACACAGATGAACACGCACCCCTTCTCATTCCTCAAAACGTGGTGTGGGTTGTAAAGCTTTTCTTAATCTTTTTTTTGATCAGCGCTAAGATGAAACCACGCGCACTCCGCTCTAAAGTGACCTCATCTGCATCAGGTGCTGGGGTGGATAACTGGTCACATAACCACCGGATGGAGATAGCGGATCCTCTGAGAGCATCAACGGGTGGGATGACACCGAGCAGCTCCCAGCACAACTCCACCACATCGAACACACATGTCTTAGTGATTGTTGGTCCGTCGATACGGAGGCTAAGGATGATAGCAACATCCTATAACGTGATCGTCATCTCTCCAACGGGCACATGAAACGTGTGTCTCAGGCCGCTATCCCTCGATGAGACAAGTGAAAAGTGGCCAATCAATCATGATATGGCTTAAGCGGTATATACCATCGCGTGGATCACGTATGGATGAATGCGTATATCCATCCTCCACATACGCATGAAGACTTTCATCTGTTGTCGAGGGTAGAGTATTTCCTGAAACTATAAGTAACAAAGAAACCAAATTTTTAATTGATCATATATTAATTACATATTACAACTGGTAATATTAATTGATAAGTAATAAAATACATACTGCTTTGTATCTACTAAGTGCGACTGAAAATCGCTCTCAGAATAAGACAGATGGATCCAAAGGATCTGCATCATGAAGCCCTCTGAACGCCATATCTATAATAGATAGCTTGAAGGCAGTATAATTATTAACAAAACACATTGGAAAAATAGTATCAACATAATTAATGCAAGTACTAATTACATCGTCAATGAATTAAAATACACACATACATGAATGATGTCTCATTTACTTAAATAAGGTACACAAGTATTTCATAATCCAAGAAATACACATTCGTATTATTAAGTGTTATACAAAGAAAACTAATACACCCCTCGAGGCAATTGCCTCACAAAAAAAAAAAAAAAGTGAGTTACTTCACATCTATCACTGAACTTGATTTCTATTCTTACAAGACCCCCGGTTGTTTGCACAACCCACATGTGATAGTAGTTTTCTCCTCCCTAACGTCCATTTCATTATGCAACCGGGTTGATTTAGGACGTCCACTGCCTATGCGTTTCATTAACTTAGGAGGTACAATCGTAGGACTATCATAAAGGCCACTCATTGTAGCGCTCTTTTACCTTTTAATGACCTGTTCATTTAAACACATTTCATATACCCATTTCTAATATGAATAATTAATATTCATTTAAAACATAATTATTTATGGGTATATGATATCAAGACTAATCACATTCTTTGACATAAAAGAATATATACATTCACTTAATTCAAAAGGGTCCATAGCGTTCTTGAATAACGCGTTTATCTGAGTGGCATTCATGCCTTTTCAAATACATTTACAAAATGATATTCTTGGTTCACATCTCTTTAAAAGCTTATTCATAAATATCGAAAACAAAATGAGTCAAAAATATATTCTTCTCATGAAGACTTTTACATCATTGAATTCAATGCAAAATAGTTACAAAATATCATGAATTTAATGATATGCATGGGACAGAGCATTTACTTATACTCCGCGTTGTTTGACGGTGACTCCGTGCCCGACGATCTTTGGTCCTGCTACTTTCTACTTGATACCTGCGCGATGAAAAAACAACACGCTAAGCATTTTCATGCTTAGTGGTTCTATACGATTCTCTCTTTATTTCAGTTTAAATCAAATCATGCAATTTCATAAGACAATTCTTTCATACTTTCTTAAATGACCAATGCAGTACAATACATACATGAAGATATATTTCCATTTAATCAATTACAATTCATTGGTCATCTCAAACTATGCATTTTCATGTGCAACAAATCATTCAGATCATAAATCATGCACTTTTTCATTCTCATTATCATTTGCATTTTAGCCATACGAATTTAACCTATGCTTTCGGTGTCTGGGATAGCGAATCAGACACGGTCTGTGGGGCTGCGAGGCAGTGTAAACACGGTTTTATAAAAATATGTACTCGATTGGTATACATTGCGTGTTAATCCCCTTTGAATACGGATCGACATGCCACAATAGTATTTGTTCTCTTTCTTATTGGTATACGATTATCCTTAACTCGAATTCTAACGGTTAACATTCTTTTAAGAGCATTAAAATCATTCAATACAATTTACAATAGTATATATATACATTTGTATGCAAATAGAACATTTTCACATTCATGCAATTTTCTTATGCAAATTCATTTCACAACCAATTGTCTCAAATCACTTAAAATAAATCATTTTAAACACAAATCAATATGCACTTTCTTGTTAATCATTTCCAAAATTCAAATCATTTCGTAATTATTCAAATATTATAGAAATAGAGAGAGAGTTTGAGAACAAACCAAAAATCGTCGCTTTGATTCCAATCTTTGGAATCTCGACTTCAATGCGGGCTTTCCTCCTCGTCAACCCCTATTCAAATACAATGACAATCACTTATTAGTCAGTTATTCTATGAGTTTTTGGTTAGGGTTGATGTCTACCCAATACTCCTTCACTTGAAAAATTTTCTGGGGACACATGAGTCATATTTTGCTCACGATTCCTTCAAGAAAATTATATCTCTATGAGTCTATTTTTAGTAGGAATTGGAATCATCTCATATGGATCACCCAAACTCAAGTTACGGCATTTTAATGTCAAACTAGTCGGTATACCCAACTCACTCGGTTACCTACTGTTATTCTCAATTTCAGGGGTCTTAACTCCATAAATTGGTAATAGTTTCTTCTACTTATTTAAATCTATGGTTCTAATATTTATTCTCCAATTGGAATCATCCAATTTGGATCACCAAAACTCAAGTTATTTCATTTTACATCCAGACTAGTCCAATTTGCAAGGCAAAATCATACAGTTCTTACACATAGCTCCACTTTGACAGATTTTTGGGAACTTTGGGGTAACAATTTATATATACTTCCTTCAAGTAAATTATTCCTATAGAAGTCTATTTTACCCATAATTTTGAATCACTCAATTTGGATGAGTGAAACTCAACTATCTTGGCTCATAACAACACCTAATGAGCATCTGTGGTAGAGCTCTTAGAACTTCTTGCTAAGCCCACATGTTGGGAGCCTTAGAGTTATAATTTGCTCCTTTTCCCTTCTATATATTTGTATCCCTATCTCTTATGGTTACTTAAAAATTGGAATCACTTCATTTGGATGATTATAACTTAACCTATAGCCAAAACAAGAACAAGGGTTTTGATAAATTTTTAACAGCGTTTCCTTTGAAAACTCAACATTTCCCTTTTACAAACATTACACAAAACCAATCCAAACCAATACCAAAACCCATTTACAACCAATAAAAAACACCTTTATCCACATTTGGGGTTTTCCCCAAAATCAAAATCACAAAAAGATGAAGTTAGGGTTTGATTTCTTACCTTACATCACTTTAAACCCAAGCCCTAGCTCTCTCATTTCTTCTTCTTGCAAGATCTTGAACAAAGGGGCTGGATTTTTGCACCAAATCTCACCTCTTCACACAAACCGTAGCTTCTCCTCTCTCAAGCTCTCCAACACATTTTTGCACAAGTGTGCATTCTTAGACCAAGTGTGGTCTTAAGTCACTTATTCTTCATAAGGCCTTGTTTGCCCACAAAAATGTATTCTTTTGACTTAAGTTTCTCCCAAAATGCTTTATAGCCCATATACTTCCTCTATTTGCACTGCAACTCTCATTAATCACACTTAGACATTTATTTTTTATAGCTTATGACCCTTAAGTCCTTATTTCACAATTTCTAAATTTGCCCTTTTTCACTTGAGTTGATTTCTGGGTTCGATCATTTAATCACTTAGCATATATCATTCAATCATATACTCATTTTTTATCATATAATCATTTAACATTTTCATTTAATCATTTATCAATTCCCGGAATATCCCCATTTAGCTCAGTTTATATAAACATATAAAAATTGTAAAAATTCGAGAATATTTTGGCGTTACCTCATCTTCGTGAATATTGGATGAAATAAGCTTGCCCATGTATCATGATGCGACTACTAGTGTAGTAGCCTTGAACAAATAAAAATCAACACGCCGATGTTGACATGCTCTTTATGATATGGCTACATGAAATCCATATACTCCGGTGTCTTTCCACATATGCATTTTTGTCATGTAAGTTGAGGCACTAGTTGACCTCCTTTGACTTGACATGAAATGGAAGTAGCATATGTGATCGTAAAGAACAATTTCCATCAATCCGGCCTTAACAACCACGACCGAATCGGGCATTAACATATGGAGTGAACTGCTCATCAAATGTCAATCTATTAGCACCTTGTTCCCTTCTTGCAACAAAGTAACTGTTAAAGTGGAAAAAGGTCAACTGTACTAATGCAGTGAATGGTAACCTACGAGCTCCTTTAAGAACACTGTTGAATACCTCCGACATGTTGGTTGTCATTATCCCATATCTTCGACCACTATCATGTGAAAGTGCTTACAACTAAAAAGGGATTGCCTCTAACCATTGTTGTGCTTAAATTGTTCTCCCGTTAGCAGCCATATGCTTATTGGACTGTTGTACTTGCTAAAGCTACTTTGCATACCAAATTCTTTAAGAGTTTATCTTTGAAGCGAATCATAAAATTGCCTGAGTGTGTGCAAATCTGTGGTGAAGCGGATGGTGCAGCCCAACCAAGATGAGGATCGCTCATTGCTACCATAACACCTGGATGTTTGTTAGATATAACACAAATCCTCGTCCGTTGAGTTACTCTGTTTCTGATACATGCCAAGAACCATCCCCAACTATCAATATTCTCACCTTCTGTAATAGCAAATGTCAATGGAAACAACCACCCCATTACTGTCACACCCATGCAATCAATAACGTGCCTTTATACTTCCCATACAAATGTATACCATCAATATTTAGTACGGGACAACAACGTTTGAACCCTTCAATAGATGGCTTGAATGACCAGAACACACATTGGAATATCTTAGTGTTTGGCATATTAGTAATCATTTTTCCAAATTATAACAAATCAATTTTAGCACGCTTTCTATCTTCGAACAAACGTGGCAGCTTTGTATATGACTGAGAAAAGTCACCAAATAACACCAAATAAGTGTTTAAGTGCTTTATGCTTTCCATCCAACGCCTTTTTATATGATATTTCATATCCCCATTTCTCCATCACACTTGCTTGAATAGAAGCCGTAGTCAATGTGAATTGTACCTTAATTATTGCCTTTATATGAAGAGGAACCAAGTTTGAGTCCAATTGATGATGGTCCCGGTTCAAGCAAGGATTGACACACGTATGCGACCCTTTATATTTGTTAATAACAAATAAGCAAGTATCTTTCACAACCATGACACGAAGCTTCCATAGACATTGACATTCTTCGGCCTCCTCATCTAAAAAGCGGCAATTTTTTTGAGATGTAACATGACATAAACTGATTTGTGGGCTTTGTTGAGTAAATCTTTGCAGCATCTTGCAAATTATATTTAGAATTAAAAAACTTGGCCAAATACAACTACTCGGTCGAATAACGATGGTATGTTGCACCCATAGGTCCAGCCACTTGACAACGTACCTAAGTTTTCAACATGTTCAAATTGAGGTGTTAGTAGTAAGTGATAATGAATAAGGGATGATTCATTTGGTTCCTCAACATCTGGGTTATTCGTCATGAATCTTCTCGTAAGGCGAGCATGTATCCCTTGCTCATTCTCCAAAACTTGGTTGAAAATCTGGAAGGATGATACATGTCCATCAGCTTGAACATCCGCGTCTCCATTAGATTCATCATCAACATCTTCATCAGATTCATCATTAGCTTCTTCATAAGCACAGTCTTCATCATCTCCATATACTCCTAATATCCGGTATTAGACTGCTACTAGGCCCACAACCATAGTCAAATTCTGTAACATTATAATTGTAACCAACAAATCTATATATTTATGATTAGGTCAGCATGTTTAAACAAACAACTTCAAACATAATTCAGTATAATAAATGCTGATGTATTAGTATATTCAACATTAATTTTACTAACATGTCATCAATGGAAAAAGTTTGAAACTATCTTTCCCTTTGAGATACTGATTAAGATGTTGTTCAATTTTCTTTATCGTGATTTATCATAGGCCTCAGCATCTCTCTTATCATTCATGGCAGTGTTCAGTGTACATCAAAGTCACAATAACAACTTTGTTCCCCACATATTTGACATCCGTTCAGTCCTCGATATATTTCCATTGTAATAACATATCACGGGAATAGATAAACTTGAGCGTAATTGACACAATACAAATGGTCCAAATGGATAAATATTATGAGAGGGTCGTTATCCTTACCATTTTAAATTACGGTCATGGATGCTGCATTCAATCACACCTTGTTTAGCTAATCGTCATTTCTGACGTTGTGCTACCACCAATGCGAGAACCTTTCCGCCGTACTGACTCCAATAAAAAATTCAGGCCATATGTACTTGTCAAAATGTTGAAGGATGGCATCACCATGCTGAAAACTAACAAGACCACCTTCCTCGTTATGCCTTGTAAGTATATTGCATGTGGTTCTATGTTTCTTTTTTTTTCTTTTTTCTTTTTTTAAAGTTACATAGTGAAATTAATTTATTTTGGAAAAGAAAATCTCCACATAAATCACATCAACTTTATCATATGTCATTCTTGTTTTGACACATAATGGCACCTACCATTATTGAATAATTCAATAGAGCATATTCATGAATTCATGGGGCAATTATGTTTTAGGATTAGATGAGACCCTCTATTTCATTAAGAGTTCATCAAACTACCAAAATTAAAGTCGAGGAAATATATTTTGATGAGACAAAAATGTCATAACTTCTTTACAAGCCCCAACCGCCACCTAGATGTACTTTTTTTTTCTTTTCATATAAATCATCTTTCATTTTCTTTCTAATAAAGACCAAAATAAATAAAAGAAAGAAAGAATGAGTGATTTTAAAAATAAAAGAAATAAAATAAATAAAATAAAAGAAAGAAGGATGGGTGTGTAGCATGTTCTTTGGGATAAGTGGGGTACATGGGGAGAGGTGGGGGGTGGGGAAGGCGACGGAGAGAGTGGATATAGGGTAGTTGAAGTTTTCAAAATTTTATAGCATTTTTTTTTAATTTTGGTTGGTTTGGGCTTAATTGAGATGCTTTCATGGCCTTTGGCAAAAATATAATTCTTCTTATGAAACATAATTCCCCAAAAATTAATCATGTCATGCTTTACCATTTCAGGAACATTTATTTATAGGAAAATAGAGTTCAAAGAATATACCAGCTTTAGGAGAAGAAGTTCAGTAAAATTTAGGTATAGCGGATGATAATTTATCAATGTATGTAAGATTGGAAATTACCACTGAATTCTCTATACATTTTTTTTTATGTACATATGATTATATATACCTCTAAAAATATCCATTTTCTTTTATCTTTATGTTACTATCAACCTACTGGGGAAGCAATTTGTTTGGATCATGAACATGGGTTAATTGTTAGGCGCTAATAAGTGTTTGGACTGTTAAGTGCCCAGGCGATGTTAGTTTTTTCTGAAAGTCTGTATGGTAGAAAAGGATTCCTAAACAAAGTGATGATAGGCCTCCTCTTCCACACAATACTCTTATCTTTTATCTTATTTTCGTTTGACAAGTACATATGACCTGAATTTTTTATTAGGTTGGGTATTGAAGAAAGGTGGAAAACACTTTCCTCAATATTAGCTAAACAAAAATAAAATTTTCATTGGTATTTAGCCTAAGCCTTCTTGAAAATAAGATTTTATTTCTAATGACAATTCATAGTTGAGATAAGCAGAAAACATGCAAGCCAAGTTGTTTGTTAAAAAATTATAGTTGTTTTGTTAAAAAAACACACCACACCAACAAAATTATCACCCAAGGATTTTTCACCAAATTATCAACAAAACAAACCAAACAAACCAACCAAACCACTACTCTAAGAAATTTTGAAAAAAAAAAAAAACAGTCATATGTCGGATATTTACCTGCTACGGTGTTGAATAAAATACCACGAGAAAAAAGAATGGAGCAAAAATCTGGATCAAATCAAGCCTGGTCGATTCTGATGTTGAGGATGAGAAGAAGCGAAACGGTGAAAGCAGTCCTATGTGGAGACTTATCATTGTAGTGTCGAATAGAGAGTACCCGAGAATAAGAAAAGAATGGAGCAAAAATGCGGATGAAATCATGCCTAGTCGATCCGGTCTTGAGGATGAACAACGAATCACGTGAAATGAGGGTGGAGGAGAATGGGAGAGAGGCAGGGGGCAAAATAAAAGACTCAAATGCCGTTGTCCAAGACAACGATAATTGAATCAAATTAAAGTCCGCAATTCGTGATTACGACATTTGAAATTTTGAAGGAAAAAACGATGTCAAGAACAACGGCATTTGCAAGCATAAATCCTACATGGCCCAGACGCACTAGTTTGGGCATTAGTTTGGCTGGAAAACTAAATTCATCATTTTTTTCCTAACAAACACTATTTCGGTCTAAAACTTGAATAAAAAAGGGATATCATTTGTTAATAATTTAGTTCATTGATGTGATTGGGAATAAAATAATAATATTTTTTTATTTTATTTGAATAAGCCAATCAAAGTTTTTGGAAGTTTTTTATATAAACATTTTTTTATAAGAAAAAGGTTAGATCTTATCAAATCAATCACATTTTTTTAATTATTATATTTGATTGATAATGCCATCTTTAGATTTCTTAATAAAAATAATCTTTTTATGATTTATTTATTTAATTCTCATGTATGATCAAAAACGACATTTTATGACAAATTGAATTTTTAAAAAAAAATTCTTTTATTCCATTGATTGTTAGGAGGTTTCCAAGAAAGAAATATAATGAAATATTCGTTGGTTCTATTTATTAATTTTATTTTTTTCTGGGATTTTTATGGGGGTATTTTTGAAGTCAAATTTTACGTTTTTCCCCCCATTATTAGTTTTCTATCCCATTAAGCATTAAATTTGGTTATGGAACAAAAGGTCGATTTTTCACCTAATTTTGCAATCTTTTCACTAGTTGTTTACATATTGCTTTAACAATTTATGTTAGTTTTATTTGTGATTATTTATAGCATCATATTGTGAATAAGATTAAATGCTTATGAACGTAAAAATTGAGACATATTGAATGCTTATGAACTTGCCTCTCGTGAGTCTAAGTATATTGGATATTTTTGGAATTGATGTTGCAATTATAATTCTCCTATCTTGTGCGTCAATTTTGCTAAGATCCATAAGGATAGTGAAGTTGTTCTATCAATGACTTGATTATTTGGTATGATGCTTAGTTTGGTGAAGAGATTTCACTCAGTGTCATGAACCGCACAATTTTACTACCTTATCGGTGGGAAATTTATGCATTTGGTTGTGACGGTTGGTGACTTGCTCTTACCTGTGTATGAATCGTTTTGTATTTTATAGACTTTAGCATTTGGTGACCACTTTTGTGGGTCATTTGGTAAGCCGGAGAATTGAGCAATTTACATGTCTTTGTTTTACATGTATTTTTTACATTGTTCTCTTGTTTATTCTTCAGCTTAGAGTTTTCCTTAGTTCCCTGCCATCACGAAACTTAATAAGACTAATTACAAACAATGGGTTGAATATCTCATGATGAATTTGACAATTATGAAACTAAACTTGGCCTTGAAAGTTGAAGCTCCTCTAAAACCCACTGTTGAGAGTTCTGTAAAGGAGAAAAAGTCCTATGAGGACTAGGAGTTTCTAACAATTGTTTGTTCGATGATGATGGAGAATCATATGGAGGATTCCATTTGTGCAAACTTTCCCAGGATTGAGAATGCAAAAGATTTATTGTATAATATTAGCAAGAAATATACAAAGTTTTCAAATAATGGGAAAAATGAACTATCTGATAATCATTGGGTGAATGTTTGTTTTGAATCCAATATCATTGATGTGTCATTTGATAGCAACGGTTAGATAGTGGTCTTTACCGACAACACAATTCATGCAAGCGGTGATAAGCAAAAGAAGTCCAACTAGTTTGAAGCAGTACGTGTACATGGGGGACGATAAAAGAGTCCAAGTTGATTTTCTGGGAGTTGTTAGATTGTCGCTTAGTATAAGAAATTTTCTAGAATTGCAGGATGTGGCGTACATGTCATCAAGAGAAATTTGGTATCATAACCTATTTTGCATAGACTTTGACATAGTTTTCTTTTGGAATTGGAAAAGTTAAATTGTACCAAGATTCACTATTGATTAGCACTGGAGTACTTTGTGTGAATCTTTAAAGATTAGAGTTATCTGATTTGCCTTATGTTTCTACTACCCTTAATGTTAATACTACTAGTCCAAATGTTTGAGATTGAATGAAAAGTAAAGTCTTCTATTTTTTGGCACAAGCGTTAGGGTAATATTTTCATACATAAAATGAAGAGATTAATTAAGGATGAGATTTTTCCGGATCTTGATTTCTCAGTTTTTTACACTTGTACCTAGTAAGTCTATTCCTAAGACTCCATATGAGTTATGGTCACAAAATAAGCCTAATCTTTGTCACTTTCATGTTTAAGGTTGTAAGGTGGAAGTGGGACCGTACAACTTACAATCCTAGAAACTTGATCCAAAAACCATCAGTGGGTACTTCATTGGTTATTGTGTGGGATCAAGAGGTTCCAGGTTTTATTGCCTGTCGCATACCACCAGAGTGATTGAGTCATATCGAGCTATCTATTTCGAGGATGATACAGGTATAAGTCAAGAGCCAAGAGAAATTGTGTTCAAAGAACACAGTTTTTATTCATGTGCCTATTGCTTCCACTCTGATCTCTAGCCCTATTGTTGACCAACATCCAATAGCCACTACCGATGATGAACCAATTAAGGATGGAGATCCAGTAGCCCCAAATGTGGACCTGGTAGCTCCAAATGTAGTCATGGATAAACCTTTAAGGAGGTTAAAGAGGGCACGTAGGCCCGCCATTTCAAATGACTACATTGTTTACTTACAAGAGCATGAGTATAATGTGGGTGATGTATCAAATCCGACTACCTACAAAGAAGCCATTGTTAGTCCTCAATCCAACTTCTAGATCGATGCAATGAAAGATGAGATGACTTCCAGGTCATAGAATAAAGTATGGAGCTTGGTAGATTTGCTAGATGGTTGTAGACCAAAGAAGCCATTGTTAGTCCTCAATCCAACTTCTAGATCGATGCAATGAAAGATGAGATGACTTCCAGGTCATAGAATAAAGTATGGAGCTTGGTAGATTTGCTAGATGGTTGTAGACCTATTGGTGAAAATGGGTGTTCAAGACCAAGCGCGATGCCAAGGGACAAGTAGAGAGATATATTAGTGGCCAAAGGTTACAATCAATGAGAAGATATTGATTTTAAGGAAACCTTTTCTCCCATGTCCACTAAAGATTCTCTACGCATCATTATGGCTATAGTGGCTCATTTTGATTTGGAGTTGATGGAGCAAATACATATTCTTGATTTTATATGTTGATAATATTTTGCTCGCAACTAATGATACTGACTTGTTGGTTGAGACAAAACAATTATTGTTTAGCCATTTTGATATGAAGGATCTTAGGGAAACATCTTATGTCTTGGGCATACATATACTTCGCGATAAGCCTAATGGCATTATGAGATTGTCTCAACAAACGTATATTGAACGCATTCTGAAAATGTTCAATATGAAATCATGTTCTTTTGGTAAGGCACTAATTATAAAGGGTGACAGATTTTTCAAAGGCCAATGTCCTTAGAATGATATTGAGAGAGATCAGATGAAAGCATTCCCTTATTCTTCAGTTGTGGGCAGCCTGATGTATGCTTAAGTGTGCACATGCCCTAATATTGCTTTTGTTGTTGGTATGTTGGGTAGGTACTTGAGTGATCATGGTCAAAGCCACTGGAAAGCGTCTTAGAAAGTTTTGAGGTATCTTCAGGGTACCAATGATCTCATGTTGACATATTGGTGTACCGACACTCTTGAGATGGTTGGTTTTAGTGATTCTAATTATGCAAGTTGCATGAATGATAAAAAGTTCACTTTTTGTTATATCTTTTTAATGGTTGAAGGAGTTGTTTCGTTGAAAAGTGTCAAGCAGACATTTACAACTGCTTCTACTATGGAGGCAGAGTATGTGACGTGTTATGAGGCTACTTGTCATGCAATATGGTTGTAGAACTTCATTTCAGGTTTGGAGGTTGTTCACTCCATTTCTAGATAGCTAAAATTGTTCTGTGATAATTCTACAACTTAATATTTTTCTAGGAACACTAGGAGCACTTCTCGCTCTAAGCACATTGATGTGAAGTCCTTTTTTGTTAAAGAGAAAGTTGAAGAGTCTCTCATTTTAGTTGAGTATACGCCTATGACTAGCATGTTGGCAGACCCACTAACTAACTATTTGTGTGTTTTAAGAACACATGCATTACCCGCATGGTATTGTTAGGAGCCTAGACTCTTTGTTTTAGTGGGAGTTTTGTCTTTTCATGTATTTTGTAAAGAAAGATCATTCATTTTCATTATTACATCCACATTTTGACGTTTGTCATTATCTTGTGATTTTGTGTCATTTTAACCTAATGAATGACAAAATTATGTTTTCTTTCTATTGAATCAATACTCTTGTTATTATAATGCTTCTTGATTAGTAGCGCCTAATTATGTATGATTTATACATCCTCTCTGTGTGTTAATTGTATGTGATTGGTTATGGCTATGTAAGTCTCTTATTGAAGCATTTGAGTTATGATTTCGATTAGTAGTGCCTGATTATGTACGATTTATGCATCCTCTCGGTGTGTTAATTGTATATGATTGGTTATGACTATGTAAATCTATTGTGAAAGCATTTGAGTTATGATTATGTTGTCCAAATGGGAGAATGTTATATTAATTTATTAATTATGGACTACGCATAATCATATTACAATTTTAATTTTGTAATTGTGCATGTTAATTGTATGTCATTTATTAGATGGTTTAATATTAACTCGCTATGGGCCCATGGTTTTATCTTCTCTCTTGCTTTGATAAGCCTATTGGACCAAGGCCCAATTGTTCTTTTATACTCTATATATATAAGTAAATAGAGTCTTAGAATTTTATAGGGGTTTGGTAGAACATACCTTGGAGAGAAGGAAATAATCATCTTCAACCATAGCTTTTCTTTGATCTCATCCCTTACAGATTTGGGAAACAAATGACTGCAAATAATTCTGGATCTATGTCAAGTATGTTTTCTACACACTGGAAATTAATATTGATCGTGTTTAAAAAATAGGCGTGTAGGCCCACTCGAGCCCGAAGCGAGAGTTAAAGAAGATTTACAAGCGGACGATCGCTCGGAGCACGTACGAATAGCAGAGCCGGTTCATCCGCTGGTCGATAACGACATCCTAAAAGCCCATATCCTATAAATCAAATCCAAATCCAAATCACCAATAAGGGAAGTAGGATAATTCTAAATAAGCCTCTCTAGTATCCTTTATTAGCAGCGCGATAAGGAAAGAAAATTCCCATGGCTATCGATAAGAGAATCATATCACCATCAATTGGGAAAAGCATCTACTATAAATACCAGGCCACCACATCGGTGAAAGGTACGCAGAAAATTCACTCTCAAAGCAGTTGATCTTTTCTTTCCCCGGAAGGAAGCGAAGCAGGCATCGGAAGCAGCAGGCGTTGTGATCTCTTTGTTTCTTGTTTTTGAGAGGAGTCAGCGTCGAGCGGCGGTGTGAGCGATTCAACACGCTCCAGCCCGATTCGGTTGAAAAAGGCATCATTAGTGGGAGCGGCGGTTCGCACAGAAATAAAGTTGATCTCGATGGCGATGGTATCAACTTCGGAATCTGGCGAACCGCGCTAATCCCCGAGGATCGCGAGGCCGGCAAAGGCCTTTCGGATAGTCGACCCCTGCGTGGCGTGAAACTATACACAATAACACAAGCGAGATGGAGCACTCAGTCTTGCGGTAACGATAAGGAAGTAGAGCCTTCCGCGGGCGGATCTGCGCTTGCATGAAATGCGCGAGGCCCGAAGGCCATAACACCACCCCTCGGGAAGCGGCCACGCCTTGGCCCTCCACGAGAGCAAAAATAGAGCGAGAATCCGGTCGGGCGGGGGCTGAGCCTGCGCCTGACCCCGGAGAAGAGCGCAACGGCCTTAATGCAAAGGGAGGAACATCGGAAGCGATGGTAGGCCCCTCCTCAGCAAGGAATGGGGGAGCGATCATGGGAGCAGAGGTTCAAGGGCATCCAACAGGAGCTCAGCCACATGAAGGAAGTCGTAAAGGGCCGAGCTTCAGACTCTATGGACACCCTGGTGCAGCAAAGCGAGATCCCAGTTCCTGGCCAGAGTGCTACGTTCCCTTTCCAGTGAGATTCGAGATCTTTGCAAAATAGAAGCGTTCGATGGAACGAAGGATCCCGTCAACCATCTTAATACCTATAAGAACCAGATGGAGCTGCATGGATATCAAGACCCCATACGGTGCAGAGCCTTCGCTATCACGCTAAAAGGCTCAGCTTTGGCTTGGTTTAATAGGCTCCCACCGTCGTCGGTCTCTTCATTTAGGGAACTCTCCATCGCATTTGTCTCCCACTTCATTGGAGCTAGAACATACAGGAAGCCTAGTTATCACTTGTTGTCCCAGTAAGTGAGCCAGAAAACTGAGGTCTTATGTCTAGAGGAGTTCGACCTTGAAGCCATTAAAAGTAGATGTTCGGGCCGAAGTTCGCCAAATCACGCATTCATCGCCGGGCTAGGGTAAAAGACTTAATGTTTTCCATCTCAAGAATCTCAGGCAAGCATGTTTGAAGTGCTAGCTAAACGAGAAGTACGTGCGTGGAAGTACCGTATCGAAAGGCTCTTGACCGAGGGAGAAAAGCGGGGGCCCGACGAGCAGCGAGGCGAAGCCTAAGGACAAGGACCGAGAGATCCCCCGGGAGACGGTGATCCACAGAAGGGCGAGGGGTTGTCGGAGGCCTTTGGGACCACCTCGTGGGCTGTGACAGCGGTGTTCACCTCGGTTCACTGATAGCCACAATATCACAGGTCTTGCGCGAGGTACAACATGAAAAATTCCTAAGATGGCCATCCCAGATGAGGACGGACCCAACCAAAAGAGATAACACCAGGTACTGTGAGTTCCATAGGGACCATGGGCATCGAGCGACTGATGCATACATTTCGGGAAGGAAATGGAGTGCACGATTCGATGGGGGTATCTTCAGCGCTCTGTAGCCTCTAAAGGTCGAGATGGGCGCGGCCGCGCCACCTTGGCGTGACCCAACTCAGCACACTTGGCCCTTGGGGAAATCCATGTGATCTTAGGAGGGTTGGGGCGGTGATCCGGCTTCCCGACCGGGAAGGCTCATTTGCTTAGCATCAGGTCAGGAGAGGTGATGGAGGTGCAAGTAGTGTCCAAACTTCCTCGACTCGACACCACCATAACCTTCTCGGATTCAAACCTGGAGGGGTGTCAACACCCTCAGGACGACCCTTTGGTGATAAGGGCAGTTGTGGCTAACAAAACAATCCACCAGGTCCTTGTCGACAATGGGATCTCAACTAACATCATCTTCACATCAGCTTTTGACAAGATAGGCATCGGAAGGGAGAAGCTGGAACCAATCAGCACCCACCTGTGAGGATTCTCTGGAGAAAAAGTGCTACCGTTGGGGTTAATACAGTTAGTGCTCACTTTGGGAGACCCCCCGTTCCAGGCAACAATGACAATAAGATTTCTCATAGTAGATGCCCCCTCAGCTTATAACGTGTTATTAGGTAGACCCTCTCAGCATGGCAGAGCCCGTACTTAGCTTATCACATGGTGATCAAGTTTCCTACCACAAACAGAGTAGGAATGGTTCAAGGAGACTAGCGCATGGCCAGGGAGTGTTACTCGGCATCAATGAAGCAAAAAGCGGCCGACAGCATATACGTGGATGAGCTCGACATGCGAGACGAGATAAACACCCGACCTTGAGCCCTCAGAAGAGCTGGAGCCTATACTGGTGGACTATCACCCTGAACACCTCGCCTACATCGGTTCT
Organism: Tetrastigma voinierianum; assembly: GCA_016808115.1. NCBI lineage: Eukaryota > Viridiplantae > Streptophyta > Magnoliopsida > Vitales > Vitaceae > Tetrastigma > Tetrastigma voinierianum. The sequence continues at coordinate 178,359 of JAEQBH010001536.1, forward strand.
AAGCTAGCAGGAGACCTCAGAAGCCTCCTTATCCACTTCTTGAAACAAAACAAGGATGTTTTCACGTGGAAGCAGGAGGACATGAGGGGAATGACCTCGTAATAATTACTCACAGACTAAGCGTCGGTCCATCCTTCAAACCGGTCAGCAAAAAGTTTCACGAAAGGTAAGCGATTAATGAGGAGGTTGGCAAAGCTCCTCGAGGCGGTGCGTCGGAAGAGAGTGGAGATACTGAATGGTTGTGGCGTCGTCTTGGTGCGAGGCAAATGGTGACTGCACGCCGATTTCAATGGCGTCAACGAGCATGCCGCAAGATAGTTTCCTACACCTCGGATCGACCTCATAGTAGATGCCACGACTGCAATGAACTCTGCAGCTTCATGGATACTTTCTCCGCTAGCAGTCGACATGGATCGAACAACGAAAAGACCTCGGTCGTCCACGGGGCAAGGACCCTATTGCAATCGAGCAATGCCCTTTGGGCTAAAGCATGAAGCTACCTACGGAGGTTAGTGAGCGGGATGTTCGAGGAAACAAATAGGGACATCTATGGAGGTATATATAGGCGACATGTTGGTAAAATCAACTACGTAGAGCTCCATTATAGCTCATGCGGGCAGAGCATTCCAGATCTGAAGAGTCTGACATGAAGTTGAATCGACCAAATACGGCTTTCGGAGTCTCGGCGAAGGTACTGAGATCTTATAGTTAACAACCAAGGAATAGAGGCAAACCGGACAAGATAAAAGTTATTGCTTTCGACATGCATATCCATCAAGCATAAAAAGAAGTCCAACACCTAAATGGAAGATGTTGCCTTCATGGTTTTAGTGTCGAGCCGATAAGTGTCGATCCCTTAACTCGGGGTTAGAAAAAAGGCCTTCAAATGGGACGCACACTGCGAAGAAACGCGTGTGACGTTAAAACTTCTATCACGAGCTCTCCCGAATTCACGGTAAGTCCGTGAGGAGCTCCTTACTATGTACGGCCGTTTGATTTCACAACGTCGTCGATCGAGGCAAGAGCGATTAGAACACTTTAGTCTACTATTGCAGTCGAGCTCTGAGAGGAGTAGAGGAGAGGTATCCAAAGATGGAAAAATTAATCCTGGCATTGGTAACCATAGCCCGAAAACTCCGCCCTTACTTCCAAGCTCATACCATTGAAATCCCAACAGAATACCCAATGAAGTAGGTCCTACACAAACCAGAGACCTCGGGAAGACTGATGAAGTGGGCCATAGAGTTGAGCGAGTTCGACATCAGATACAAACCAAAAACAACAATAAAAGGGCAGATCTTGGCAGACTTCGTCATGGAATTCACCTCGGCAAAGCTTGCGGCTTCTCAAGCGCACCCGACCTCCCATTTTGGAGGTTGTCGTAAACCGGGGCCGCGATGCTCCAGGGAGTGGTGTAGGTCTAGCTGACTTCTCGAGAAGGAATAGATATCAAGTATGCACGCTAGATTTGGGTTCCAGGAGCCTCAAACAACGGCGAGTATGAGGCAGATCATGCCCAGGCTTAACCTCGCCCATTCAATGGAAGTTGATCAACTAGAGGTATGCAGCGACTCCCAGCTGGTGGTAAAGAAAATAGAAGACTCCTACGAGGCCAGAGGCGAAAAAAATGATCCTATACCTCAAAAAGGTATGGGAATTACTTAGAAGTTATTCGTCACGAGTTCGGTCGGACACATACGAAGCGAGAGGAATTCGCGAGCAAATGCCATGCAAAGCGCATGACCTCTCAAGAAGATCTCAACGAGAATGGCCTTTGTCGGTACCTTTGAGTACTTCGTGGATCTCAACAACGAAGAGGTCTCCCCGGTCATGTCCGAGCCTAGCTGGATAGACCCCATTTAAGGACTAATAGAAGGACTGCGAAAAATGACCTTTAAGGGGCATCTAAGCTTGGGTCGAGTGCGCCGGGTTCTGTTCATCAGAGGCCCTTTATAGCGAGGTTTTCACACCCATCCTCAAGTGCATTGCAAAGGAAGACGCCGACTACGTGCTGAGGGAAGTGAATGAAGGTGTATGTGGAAATCACATCGGAGCTCGGGCATTAGCGGGAAAAGTCTTGAGGCAAGGGTACTATTGGCCCATAATGCTCAGAGACGCAACAGAACTAGTCGAGTAAGTTTGTCGAGGGCGGACGAAATCTCTCACCTCCCATCCGAGCCACTGACGTCGATTACAAGCCCCTGGCCTTTTCAGCAGTGGGGGCTAGACATATTGGGACCTCTGCCCATTGGAAAGGGCCAATGCAAATTTATCGTCGTAGCAGTGGATTATTTCACCAAATGAAGTGACGAGGCCTTGGCTGCTATCCATGAAACCAAAGATGCCTTGACAGTTTGGCGTGCCATAATATCACGAGTTTGGCATCCGAAAGCCACGGTGTCGAACGATGGGAAGCAATTAGTCAATCCTAAGTTCAGGGATTTCTGTGCCAAGCTCGGGATCAGGAACTATTACTTGTCCCCAGCTCATCCATAAACTAATGGACAAGCAGAAGTCACCATCAGAACCCTTAGCCCGACATTGAAGACGAGTTGGAAGGTGCAAAGGCAAATGGGTAGATGCCTCCAGTGTTGGGCATAAAACTACACATGAAACCTTTCCCGAAACCCAATTCGCTCTAGCCTTTGGCACTGAGGCGGTAGCCCCTGTTGAGATCCGATTAAAATCCTCAAGGATTGAATTGGCAAGCATGGAACATAACGAAGAGGCTCTTCGCCTAAACCTAGACCTCCTAGATGAAAAGCGTGATCAGGTCCTGAAATGTACAGAAGACTACCAAAGGAAGACGACAAGGTACTACGACCAAAAGGTTAAACCCAGGAGTTATAAGCCCGGTGACCTAGTCTTAAAAAAGCTTTTACTGCCGAAATATCTACCTTACAGGCTGGGACCCAAATGGGAAGGCCCCTATATCGTGTCTCGCGTAGTCAAACTTGGTAACTACGAACTCCAGACGGAAAAAGGAAAAATTCTACCTCATTCTTGGAACGCTAAGCACCTCAAGCGTTTCTATCAATAGACCTCGGATTGTAATCTTTAATAAAGTATCATCAGCTTTCAGATAACAGTCTGTGTGTTCGTTGATTACTTTGTTTAACATCCTTATGAATCAAAAAGTAAGGCATCTCGGTAAAAGAAAAGCAGAACCCCATTTCGATTAGAAGCGCTCGAGAAAATTACACCTTAGGAATACACAAATTCATGCTTGAAAAATGCTCTTTTATTCCAATGAAGATACAATTGGTTACAATCAAGCGATTACCATCCCTTACATCTAGGAATGAGCAGTACAAGCGGTTCCTCCAAAAAAGAAAAATCTCAAGAGCAGAAGGGAGGGAAGAGAAGAAGGAGTGCGAATGAGGAGGAAAAGGAGAAGAAAGAAGCGAAAGAGAAGAAGAGAGAGTGAGAACGGGAAGGAAAAGGAGAAGGAAAAGGAGAAGGAAAAGGAGAAGAAAGAAGAGAAAGAGAAATAAGAGGAGAAAAAAGAGGAGAAAATGGAGAAAGCGGTACTAAAAGTTCTTCTTTAAGTACACCACCCTCTCCGGATGCATTCCCTAGCATGGCTCTCAGTCGTCCCTAGGACGAAGACTGAGAGTCTTTATAACTCCCACAAGGGAGGAACTGAGGAAAAACACCAACTCCTACAAGCAAGGACGCCAGACAAACGCCCGGCTCGGGGATCTCAAGCACCTCCTACGATGGCGACCCGAGCCTTGGCGGCTTCATCATGCATTGGGTTCGGTCGCCCCGAGAGAAAGGTTGAAGCATGAACTCCATCGCGAGGAAGTTCGCAATTTATAAGGAAGCCGGGCGCTCATCGTTCTGTCGGTTCCAATTCTCCATAAGCCTGCATTAAAAAATGCATGCGTCTTTCCGAGAGAAGGAAGTCAAATCGACCATGTAGCCACGGGGCCACGTCGCCTAGGAGCCGGCGACTCGGTTCCGGGCTCATTTGCTCAGCTAAGGCACAGTAGCCCGAGCCCCGGTTCGGCAGGCGGGTTAGCCACGGAAGCCCTAGCGACTCGATTTTCAAGAGCTCATTTGCTGAGACAAAGCCCGCATAGCGCGAGCGATTCGGCTGGCGAAATGCCTGAGCCTCAGCTCGATTTTCAAAAGCGACTACTCAACAAGGCGAATAGCCACATAGCGATTCAGCGCCCGGCGGATTAGCCCGCAGGCCTCGGTAGCTCGATTTTCAAAACTGGCCCCTTTGAGATAAGGCCATATAGCGCGAAGCTAGATTCAGCTCGACGAATCAGCCCCTGAGCCTCAGGCTTCCGGTTTCAAAACATTTGCTTTCGGCTTCAAGGCTGTGCTTCGAGGCGATTCGGCTCGACGGTCAGCCTGGAGCCTCAACGACTCGGTTTAAACTTAGCTGAAACTCAATTAAGGCACATTAGCCAGGGAGACGATTGACTCAAGCATATTAGCCCGCGGGCCTCGGTAGCTCTCGGTTTTCAAAACTCAGTTGCTTTCAGACAAGGCCATATGAGTCACACTGCTTGATTCAACTCGGCGAGTTAGCCACGGGCCTCGGCTCAATTTTCAAGAGCTCAACCTCTTAGACAAGGCCATATAGCCACCGATCCAGGTCAGCTCAGGTATAGCAGCATAAGGGACGCAGTTATGGGAAAAAAATGAGGAGATGGAAATTTGGGTATTCATTGAGTTTCAAAGCCCAAAACGGCATTACATATATCCGGGGTTCGGAGCCCAAGGAAAAAAAAACAAGCAAAATTGTACAAGGAGGCTCAGACGTTAGGCGCTGAATTAGGAGTAGAAGCGAAGAAGAGGAGTGGGCCTCAGCCGGGGTGGCTGGCTCTCGGGCCGGTCGGCGAAAAGGACTCTTCTGCCTCCTCATCGTTGGGGATATCAAAGTTAAGGTCCAAGCTCGGGTAGGCATTAGCAACCCTCCTCTGGAAAGCAAGCCATCTAGAAAAGCCCTCGTGGCCCACGGGCCTCATCCACCAACTCATTGCTCGCTCGGGTCCTGCGAACGACAGAGTTTCACATCTCTGAAGGTCCCCTCGTAACCCATGGCACTCATCGGTCTGGCGTTCAATAGAGCTCACAGCTTCGGAAGCTTCGCGACGGGCTCTATCTAGTAACGCCGCTTTATTACACAGCTCATCTCTGGCAGCTCGCAGCTATTCTCGGGTTACCCGTAGCTCATTCTGGGATGATTGCAACTCTTCCATGACTACCTGAAGCTCAGTCTGGGCAGCCTGCAGCCCATCCCTGGCCACCAGCAAATCATCCTAGTCAGTCTGCAGCCCATCCCTGACCTCTCAAAGCTCACCCTCGGCAACTCTTAAGCCATCTCGAGCCTTCTCTTCCCTACCCTCGGCTCGTGCTCGAGCCATCGAGGTATGCCTCATATTGGACTTGAGCTTCACGGCTTCCTCCGTCATATTTTGCATCCAAGCCCGCAGTTCAGCTCGCTCAGAGGTAAGAGAAGCCACTCTCGCTTTGTAGGCTGCGCGTGCTGACATGACCCTCGTTAGGTCGGCCTTTTTCCCAGGCTCTTCGGATGGGTGGCCACTGGAGTACTTGACATAAGGGAAGTCGACCATGACTCAAAACCAAGATAAGGGTGCAAAGGACCACAGGAACTACGAGAGCGACCCCTGGAGGGATCAGGCAGCCTCCTCAGCGAATGAGGCACCGACCTCTTGAGATTAGAATCCTTGAGGATGGATGAGATCGCACCAGCAGCAAGCTCAGCATTGGAGAGCAAGGAATCCCAATCTCCATCATCTTCGGGGCGCTTCTGATTAGTACCCAAATAGTGTTGTTTTGAGGCCTGTTTATTGCAGGTTTTGAGCACTTTTTGTGTACTAATCAACCTAAATAACCCAATTGATACACTAAGGTCCCAACTATGCTACTAATCATATTTTGTGGATATTTTTGTAGTTTTGTAAATAATTGTACCCCACTATCTTCAAGCCAATTCAAATCGAACTGAAAGCCAACTATTTGCATGAACAAAGAAAATGGCTATTTGAGCTAATACGAGAGGAGAGTAGTGCAGAAGAATTTTTGCGTGTTGCGAACTTTTCACAAGGCTGTGAAATTTAGCATCATCAAGTACCGCGATCTACTGTTTTTCTTCCCGTATTGACAGCACGTGGCTTTTGTGGCTTTGTACAAAAAATGCCCTTAATGTAATTTTGTTCTTTCATACTTTAATGTAATTTCCTTGTCTACGAGCACTATAAGCTGGAAGTCCGGCTCATCTGCTTGGCCGAGTTTAGTTTATCTCGATAAAGTTGGCGCCAAAAGCTTCCGGTTTTCGCCTCTGCAACTTTCTTTCACTTTCTCTCCATTTCTCGTATTTTCTCACTTGAAACACCCCTTTGAGGATGACAACTCAAGGGATGCTTGGCTAAATCTCATCCTTGAAGAGGAGGACCCTTGGGATTAAGGTTGGAGGTAGTACCAACGTCATACATTTGTGCATGAACATCTATATTCATTTATGTTTACATCTCTCATGTGGTTTAAATCTATGATGTGCCACGAAGTTAGTACTTTGCAAACTTTCAGGTTCGGTGGATACCATTACTAAGATCGATGCTCAATTGGTGCCCATTTATTAGCTCCTGCCCGGGGGTTAGATCTAGTGGATGGTTTTAAGCGCTTTTTGAAACATTAATGGGTGTAATCTTTGTATACTAGGAAGGAAACTCTTAGGGTTTAGTTTTTAGCCAAACCTAGATCCGGCTAGGGAAATGACTATAGGTCATCCTCCTAGAGCGAGAAAAGGACGGGACATTCTGATTTACCTTGAACCCTAAGCCCCGAGTGGGCCGGGAAACTTGAGGTTCTTACCACACTTTATTTCTCTACAGTTATAGTTTCACTGGCCATCAACCTCACTGTTTTTACCAAAACCTTAAAATCCAAATTGAATTCACCATTTTGAACTTCAGTGTAAATCATTTGTGCAAAGAAAATCCATCCTTGAGTTCGACCCTAGAACTGCTATACTACAGTAGCTTTGCTACGGCAGTAGGAGGAATTTAGGATATAAATTTTGTTGATTCCGGAACACCTACTGTGGCACAAATCAAATGGCGTCGTTGCCGGGGATGGTGCCGAAGTGTGAGTGAGAAGCTATTGAACTTGTGATCCACATCACAAGTGCTGGTGAATTCTCATTATTTTTTTATTTTACCATTATTCCCCATTTACAGTTCAACTGCGGGGGGAAATTATGTTATCTTGTGCATACTCGGTTTTTTTTAAATTTAACTTGACTATAACCCCTTTTTAGTAGCCTTGTTTTGGTTTCATTTTGTGTGTGTTCCTAAGTTTTATGCAACATTGGATTGAAACAACGAGAGCGGAAGAGAGGAGAAGGAGGGCTAGAAGAACAGTCTTCTCAGAAACAGGGTTTGAAGTCGATCTACATAGTAATCGGATGGAGCCTCCACGAGAGCAATAGAGTCGATGAGACCAAGAAACCCTAATGCCTACATGTCAATGAGGGACCACATACACCCCTCAAGGGTGAGTGTAGCCTCATGCATTGTACCTCCTGCAGAAGATGTGGTTGTCAGGCCTTATTTGGTGTCCCTGTTCCCAACCTTCCATGGTATGGAAAATGAGAATCCATACACACACATCCGGGAGTTTGAGGAAGTTTGCACTACTTTTGTGGAGGGTGCAATTGATATGGATTTGCTTAAGCTGAAGGCCTTTCCCTTAACCCTCAAAGACAAAGCCAAAATTTGGCTTAATTTTCCTAAGGCGAGACCATCCGTTGGGGCGGAACTTCTGAAGCGAGTTTTGAAAAGTTCTTGATGCACACGGGACCAACGGTTGAAGAGGCAAATTTATACATTTCGGCCCATGATAATGAGAAGTTATCAATGTTGGGAGAGATATGTGAAACCATCGGTCTGTGCCCACCATGGATTTATTCATAGATGTTGGTCAACCACTTCTATGAGTAGAATGTCCTCTACAATGAAGCCGATTATTGGGTGGAGACTTTGTGTGGAGGGATTTCCCTAAGTAAATCAGTGAAGCCATGGACTTCCTCGACTATGAAGTAAGACCTCCAAAGCTTGGGATGAGCGAATCTAGGGAGATAGACGGGATGAGGCCACCCAGGAATCAAAGGGGAGGCATATACTTTCGCTCTCGAGGACATGGAGACAAAAGCAAAGTTTGCCCACCTTGGCAAGGAGGTTGGAAGAGGCAGAATGAGGAATCGGCATGAGGTACGAGCAATGACTAAGGCATCTCTGCCTAACTTAGGCCATTCTTGTTTGTCGATCACGAGCACAGGGAGAGCATTGCCCGAAGTGTGCGAGTAAGAGACTTTGTGGTTGAACAAGCCAGCTCTGATGGGCCAATACAAAGCCACGGCCACAACTCATCTGGCCAATACCTCACAATCAATGGAGAAACACTTGAGCCTCTCACGAAGCAACCTCCTCCTTATGTGCCTCTGCTTTGCTACTTGGCCATGGATCATCCTCAGCCTAGCCATAGCCACCACCATCTTCATCTCCAGTTGAACAAGCTATTATGAACTTGGTAGGTGGTGGAAACCTGTAAAACAGCGATGGAATGCTCGGGCAATCAAAGAATTAACACGGTGGAAGAAAAACCTGATCGATAAGAAAATGAGCAACCTACACTCAAAATTTCTTAAGCATGACGACTGCAAGGTAATTTCCCAAAAATATGACAACTGCGATGTGTCTCCAAGGTTGTCAATGTGGCGAGTGCGGAAAAGGGAAATTCCTCTTAGACACTGAAATCAAACCACAGAGGGCATGAAGTGAGCTCTTCCGGTGAGTAATTCTAGGATGGATGAAGTTAAGGCAATCATCACATTGAGAAGTGGCAAGGAGCTCGAGCGGCCCGGCGCGAAGCGATAAAGAGTGGGAAGTGAAGAAAGTGAACCGGAGGAGGTGGTGATCAAACGGCCCTGCGAGAAAAAATAAGCACACCCCACCTTTTCCTCAAGCACTAAAAGCTACAAAGAAGGCTATTAATCAAGTTGAAATGCTTGAAGTGCTGAGGCAAGTAAAGGTCAACATCCCCCTGCTTGACATGATCAAACAAGTCCCCACCTATGCAAAATTTTTGAAGGACTTGTGTTGATGAGTCCAAAAACTCATTAGATTTTTAATCCATTTTTCTGAGTTTATAATGAGAATAATGATGAATTATGCCCAGCCGATAATTGAATCAAATTCAATTTGCGGGGAAAATCTGACAAAAAATCAAATTTGTAATCATAAGAAATCGGCTGCCGGGAATTGAAGTCAAAGCCCCGGAACCCAAGTATGACGGAAGTGCGGTTCTGACAATTCCAAGTCACGACCTCAACAAATTTAGCTTTGAAGAAGAAAGTGAAGGAGTGAATAAAGTAGGAAGTCGTGACGCTGAAGGGTTGAGACAAAATATGACTTGGTAGAGAATAAAGAAGCGATCAAATGAAGAAGTTCATCGCGACATCGTGCGACGTCGCGACACCAAACGAGGAGATAAGTCGTGATACCACCATGAGGTCGCGACAAGGCGACTATAAAGCCACAAACGACCTTCTCAAACGATAAAGGAAATTATGGTAATTTTGAAAGAAAGGACTTGAGTCGTGACGCCAATTAATCAATGAGTCGCAACAAAAAACTCCAAATCCAGACGACCAAGAATTAATGAAGAAACGAGACATGATGTGCGACACCACTTAGTCGCGGCAGTAAGCATGATAGACATGGAAGTGTGACCATAAATAGAAGTTGCGACAAATATTTTCAAAGAGGCCGAACATGGAATTCGCGATAGTTAGAGCAGAGATAGAGACATCAAACAACGACTCGAAGATGTCGCGACATCGGTCGATGGTCGCGACGCCGGTGCAAAATATCATGGTTGCGACATCGATCCAATAGTGAACGCCGATTCTGAATCATAGTGCATAGCGTCCTTCGGTTGCCATGACATCAGGTTGTAAAGAAAGGAGATGCGCGGCGTCAGCCGATGATCGCGACCGCGATTACAAGAATGGAAATCCGCGACATCATTTAAACTGTCGCGACATCATATCAGAGATGCGAAGACAAGTCGCGAAAAAGAAAGCTTCCGACATCGAAAGAGCTCTAAGCATAACATTGAAGTCGCGACCTCGAAAAGAGCTCACAATCACGAGAAGGTGAAGTCAGCGGCGTCATTTTGGTAGTCGCGACATCAATTACCTAAGGAATGAAGGTCTGCGACATCGATCATTTGTCGCAACATCGGATCAAGGGTGTTAAAAGGCAAGTCGACCCGGATAAAAGCTTACGCTGGGAATGAGCGAGCGAAGTCGCGGCGTATGATTGAAGTCGCGACCTCGAAGATCACAATCTGCGAGAAAGGTGAAGTCGCGGCGTGGAAGAGGCGTCGCGACATCGAAAACAGTCATAAAGCGGAAACGATTGAAGTCGCGGCGTGAAAGAGAGGTCGCGACATCGAGGTCAAGGTCGCGACAGAGCTCAGGTCGGCGACATGGGCTAAACAAATGGGCGATTATTTTGAAACCCACAGTGCATCAGTTAGGGCCCGACTGAGAACCCTATAAATAGTAGAAATCTGAAAGAAGCGGCTCTTGGCGCTCATAAAGAAATGCAGGTGGCAGGCATTTCGTGTATTTAATTTTACATTTCTTTTTCTTTGTTTCTTTGTTATTTTAGGTCGTTAAAGTGATTGTTATTTTTGAATTTACGGATTTGGGAGTTAGTTGTTGAGAAGTTGAAGTGAATGCGAATGTTATTTCTTCAAATTATTTTTAGTTCGTTTGAAGTCCAAACAAATTTGGAATTGAACTTTAGGTTCGGATTGCAATAGTTAACGATAAAGCTAAGTTCGTGCAATGGTAATTTAGAAACCCGGCTTTCGTTGAAATTACTCTGTTGTTAAATTTATCTTTTAAAGGTATCAATTTCTTGAACTGAGTCTTGAATGCTGGCGGTTTTGTTTATTGTTGTATCTGATCCAAATATTAGTGGTCGCATGCACCATGGCCGGTTGTTTCATGCTCTACGATTTCGAGGAGGCCCTACGAGTATTACGGAGAAGGCATTCTGAGTATTGAACAATATCGAGAAGAATTATGCGAACCTAATATTGGGGATCTAATGGGCTGTGAATTATAATCGATAAATCTTCTTCTCACTTGAAGCAGAATGAGTTGAATGACTTATCAATTAAAATGAGCGAGAGTTCGCCTCGATTGAGCAGTGATAAGTTTAAATCGGAGTGTTAGCAAGGATCTAATCGGAAAGAATAGGCTGTTCCAATTTGAGGATGAGAAACCGGTATAGTGTAAACCCATGCTTTGCCTATGTCTTAGGAGCTGGGTTTCTGATCCATGTTAGGTATGAAGTATTGAAAAGAAAAATACCCCGAAACAAGGCGCTCAAATTAAAAGTAGTTATCTAATCCTGCGCATTTGAAAAGAAAGCAGGGAAGATTAGATGATGAAATATGTCATTAAGGAGATCCACATGGCATTACCTTCTTCCTTGGTGGATTCATCCCAAGTTCATGAAGCAAATTCTGAGAATAGTCTGCTTGAATTGATGTTTCCTGATAAATTTGTATTTTCAATGTTCACTAAAAAGCTAAGCGATCGGACCAATTCTTTAATTTTTTTATTTCTTTAGTGTAAGTATTATTTAATTTTGTTCTAGTAGTCAGCATATCTTTATTCTTTCATTATTTCAAGGTTGCTAGGGATATCAATTGCAAATCATAGTCGGAAATAGTATAGAGCTTGGTAGTCGATTGATTGAGAATTCTTGGAATCTGCCCAGGATCGATATACGGATAAATCCACTTTATTGCTTGTTCGATACGTACACTTGCAAAATCATGAATCCAAAACAAGAAAGAAATCTATCTACTCTTAGGAACCTTCGTCGATGTAATTACAGCGAAATATATCAAACAAGTTTCATGGCATTATTGTTGGGGATTAGACAATAGTCCTATGGTAATAACGCTATAAATTTGTGTCGATGTTTTGATCCATCACTCACACTCACATAATGAAAAAGAGAAAGAAAGTGAAGCCGATCAACATGTAATACGCGGTGAAAGGGGGCTGAATGTTGGCGAGAAGGCCCCTCACGATTGAACAAGTCAATCTTATCATCGATACAAGACTCGGTGAAGTACAAAGATCCGGGTTGTCAACCATTCGATTAATATTGGGGCACTTATAGAAAAGGCGCTGAACTGAGGTGCGAGTGTGAATCTCCTCCCTATTCGATGTACAAGCGGCTCGGGTTGGGAGGAGCAAAGCCCGCCTCCATCCACATTTAATCTCTTTAACGAGGATAGATCCATCGAGATACCAAAAGGGACCAGTGGAGAATGTTCTCATCGAGTCAACAAATTCTATTATCCGGTAGATTTTGTTGCCTTGATCTGAAACCAGAAGCTGCAACGGGGGCAACTATGTGCCTATCATCCTAGGAGACCATTCTTGGCCACCTCAATGCAATTATCAATTCCCAGAAATGGTGTTACCATGACTCACAGCCGGAAACATGACCCATGAACTCAACATCTTCCACTTGAGTAAAAAGCACATCTGCCGTGGAAGATGGCTCGGAAGAAGTTTGCATCATTGACACAATCACGGAGGAGCAGGTGACCCGATAGAAGAGCGGGACTGGCGGGCGAAGGCGGGCGAGGAGGTGTTCGAAGGACGTGAAGCCCGTGACATGAAAATTGTGCAAGGACAATGGAGAAAAAAGCAAGAAATTATGCCTTTGGTAATTGAGAAGACCGGTGAACCCTAGAGTGGAGCTCAAACCCTTGTGGGTTGAAATATGCCTATTTGGAGGGCCGGGGAGGAGTGTCAGGTTGTCATTTCATCCTTGCTCAGGCACCTCACGAAGATGATCTGCTTTGCATCCTAAGGAGAACAAGCAAGCCTAGGGTAGGGTGCGATCGAAGGGTATTAGCAGGAGGATTTTGCACCCATCACATCTACCTAGAGAGGAGGAGGCAAAGTTAGTAAGGCATCCATGAAGAAAATGAACCACGTATCTGAAGTGGTTAGAGCTTAAGTACTAAAGTTGCTGCAAGCTGGTATTATCTACCCCATATCAGATAGCACCTTGGTGAGTCCAACCCAAGTGGTGCCTAAGAAGTCAGGGGTAACCACGGTGCATAACAACAAAGGAGAAGAGATGTCCACCCGCCTTACCACAGGTTGGAGGGTATGTATTGATTAGAGGAAATTTGAATAGAGTGACGGGAAGGATCACTTCGCTGCCTTCATGGATCAACTTCTGGGAGAGTTCTGGTCAACCCTTCCTCTTGTTTCACGGATGGCTGTCGGGATACTTTCAAATAAAGAAATTGATCTGAAGACCGGGGAAAATACCACACATGTCCATTTGACATATATGCACTCTGAAGAATGCCTTTTGGCACATGTAATGCCTGCCACATTTCACCATTGTATGCTCGATTATTTCGGTGATTTGGTAGAGCGCGTGGGAGGTTTACATGGACGACATTACAGGTCTACGGGGAGCTTTGAAAGATGCCTAATCAACCTAGAAATTGTCACTTACCAGTGTATAGAAAAACACAGTTACAGGCTGGGAGAAATGCCATATGGTCGACCAGTCGTCTTTGGGGCACATTATCTCAAAAAAGTTGAGTTGATAAGGCAAAAATGGAAACTTGAATTCCAAGCGCCTTCCCAAATATCAGAGCGTAAGGCAATTCTTGGGGCATCACGGGGCTTCTATAGGAGAGGTTCATCATGGACTTCTCGAAATTGCTAAGTCTGTAATGGCTTTCGAGAAAAAGAGGCCCCGAGCCCAGCTGGGATGCAGGCTACCAAGAGCTTTGAGGAACTTAAAGCATATTTGACCACTGCACCAATAGTGAGAGCCCCTAACTGGAAATTACCTTTCGAAGTGATGTGCGATGCAAGCGATATGGCCATTGGAGCAGTTCTCGGACAAAGGGAAGGAGGAAAGCCTTATGTGGTCTATTATGCAAGCAAGACACTGAATGAGGCATAGAGGAATTACATAACCACAGAAAAGGAGTTGCTGGCAGTGGTCTATGCCTTAGACAAATTTCGAGCTTATTTGGTTGGGTCGGACATAATAGTATTCACGGATCACTCGGCAAATCTTTTGCTCACCAAACAAAATGCTAAGGCTAGGCTTATCGGGTGGAGTTCTCATCTTGCAAGGATTTAACACCAACAAAATCAAGGACAAAAAGGGTGTAAGAAAATGTGTTGTTGTTGATCACCTATCCAAGTGCTGTCACTTTAGCACTCACAACCCTCCGATCAATGATGAGTTCCCTAAGGAGTCATTGCTCCTAGTTGAGGAGGCATCCTGGTATGCTCACATTGAAAATTACTTGGCTAAAGGGGAGCTACCAGCAGGGTGGAAAGCACAAGACAAGAAATTCTTCTTCCACGAAAATTCCACTCTATTGGGAGAACCATTCTTGTACAAATACGTGAGCCGGATAATCTCGGAAAGGTGTGTGCACAGTAGAGCAACCGGGAATCCTCGATCCTTTGCAGCAGAGTGCTATGGGGCCACTTTTAGCTTCAGAGGAGAGGCGCTGGGAAGGTACTCCGGTCTAGTTTCAACAGCCTCTCTTTTCAAGGATGCCCATACCATGTGCAAGAATGCGACAAATGCGAAAAGGTTGGGGAAGATTCACCATTTGTCATGATGCCTTTAAACTAGATTTTGGTAGTTGACCTTTTCGACGTATGGGGGATCGATTTCATGGGACCATTCCCTTCCTCCCTTAGATACCTCTACATTTTGGTGGGAGTTGACTATGTGTCCAAGTGGGTCGAAGCAGTTCCTTGCAGGGCAGCAAACCACAGGGTGGTACTTAAATTCTTGAAGGAGAATATATTCTATAGATTTGGGGTCCCCAAAGCCATAATTAGTGATGGAGGTTCGCATTTCTGCAACAAACCTTTTGAGAGCCTCCTCACTAAGTATGGTTTTAAGCATAAAGTAGCCACCATGCCTCAGACCCATTGGCCAGGTTGAACTAGCCAACAGAGAGATTAAGACAATACTAATGAAAGTGGTAAATTCTAGCAAAAAAGGTGGTCTCTCGGTACCTTGACTCTCTCTGGCTTTAAAAGACGGCTACAAGATACGATACAGGCATGTCTCCTTATCACTTTGGTTTGTGTGGCACGCCACCTACACGAAGTGAATACAAGGCGGTGGGAAGTAAAAAATTGAACTTGGACATGGGGCGGGCGGTCTCAAGGAAACCATCGATATCGATGAGCTAGGCGAAATGATGCCTGCCTTAACTCCAAAAATTGCAAAAGATAAGGCGAAGAGGTGGCACGATCAGGTGATGATATAAACATTTCCAAAAAGGGGACAATGTTGCTCCACATTTGCCAAGCTCCCTGCTTTTTCAAGGCTAAGCTCAAATCAAGATGGTTGGGCCATTACCATCAAAGTTTACCTCGATGGTTCGATGGAGCACCTTTCGGTGCCAAAACTGTCGAATGTTCAAGGTCAATGGTCCAAGGCTGAAGCCATATGCAATTCAACCTCCAGCCCCGACAGGAGGAAATCCCCCTCTTGACCCTCCATGAAACCTCCACGGCCACACATTTTGGGGTGACTTTTGCGATATCTGAGAAGTCACTTTGGGATTTTCTTCGCAATTTTGTAATCTTTTTGTGTCCCTTGTTGTTTGGATTGTTTTCCTTTTGAAAATTTCTCATTTACAAGTTCGTTTCCTCACAATTTTTAGTCTTTTGTTTTTCTTTGTGGTGGCGTAAGTAGTGGGGTACGGGAGTAGTTTTACGCAGAAGTTTTCTGAACAGCGACGAAATGCGAGACTGCATTGTTCTTCTCCTGACGCCAGGTATCTTTGCAAACCCTCAGTTCTATTACCCACCATTAATTTCCGATCTTTTTGTTCCAGCCATTTAATAAGCACTTAAGGCCATTAACTCGCCATGACCTTTCATTGCGCTTCCCTACCCCGCTCTTCTCCTATCTGGCTGTTATGGTGAAGACTCACGGAGGAAGCGCTTTATTGAGTGCGTCGTTCCTCCTCCCACACGGCGACTCCAGTCTTGCTCCTCCGCGTCGCCAAGCCCTAGCCTCCTCCGCTCTTGCCCGCTGCTTGTTTATCGTAAATTGCCCTACCTTGCTCGAGGGCGATCTTCTTGAGTGGGTTCCTCGGCTGCGACCCGCTGGGAGATACCACTAGGGTTAGCCCCACTCCACCTCGCCATCCTAGGCCATCCGGGAGGGCCCACCGTCTGGGACGGACCTGCGGCCCCGAGGGGAGTCCTCGATCCCGGGGCTTCAAGAGCATGATCACCGCCTCATCGGGGGCCCTCTCTTGGAGCCCTCCTTCCAGACCTATCCCGAAGCTTCCATGTCTGGCGGCCCTCTTCCCTTTGCCCAGCCCTATCCCGAGGAATCTTGATTGCGGTGAGAGGAACTGCATGTGAGGTTTATTACGATTTTCATGGCCTTCCCATGAGACCGAAGCTGGGACTGATACTCCGTGCGAGTACTCCCTGGGCCGTTCATGACCTGCGTCGGTTTTCTACCTCGGGTGGTCATCGAGTTCTACCACGATGACATCAAGCGACCCCCGCATTACTCTTCATTTCTCCATCGACTGACCCGGCGAGAGATACTCGGGGCCTCGAATCAGCTGTTCATTCTTTGGTGGTCTCGCCAGCTCGACCCAGAAGTATAGGTAGTGGCCTATCCACATCCCGGGGAGATGGTCCGTCTTCTTTCTTGGGACATTCTGGCCGGATCGGTTACGTTGAGGCGCCTCATGCATATGCTTATCGATCACGGTACGAGTCTGTGTACTGCCCCACACCGCACATACCGTTTAAGGAAGAGAGCCATCTTGGAGGCCTTATTTCGCATCTCGAAGGAGCTATTGGTTGATCGGTAGACTTATTATGACTTCCTTGTTTCATTTGAGGAGCCGAGTCCATCGTAAGTCACATCTCGGTGGTCACGCCTCTCTTATTCAGGGAACTCTATGCGGGTGCTTGAGCATATGGACTTCCTTGATGAGCCTAGATTGGAGCGCCGTCGTGACTCTATAGCCAGCATTACCGTCGACCGGTGGCGGCTTATGCCACGCTCCGTTCCGCATAGCAGAGGACCGGCCGGTGCGATATTCTGCAGTGAGGGAGCGAGCCCCTCCAGTGGAGCATATTGGGGAGCCTCAAGCTCTGGCACCCTCGATCCGACTTCCCCCTCAGGCAGCGCCTTGGCTCCACTACCTACGTCTTTTGAGGCCCCGTGGCCCCTGAAATGCAGCCCCTACGAGACGGTGCTACGAGCATACGCACGCCTCGCGGCATATCCGCGATTTCCACGCGATTTTTAGAAGGCCATTATGGATGTCGTTCGCATGTTCTCCCTCACGGCGATATTTGTTGCGGCGCCCGCCCAGCCTCGTGGACGGATATTCATGTTTGGTGCCATGGCTCGAGACCGGTGCCGTTCTCACAGTCGGTGTCTCAGCACAGAAGCTGAGCCTCCTGCGATCTCCCCATATGGCCCTGCTCAAACCGTTCCGCTCCTACTCCCGGTGGACCGGTGCCCTCCACCTCCGGCCCTGCGGCCTGCCGCCTGCCGATCCCTAGCGGCTGCGGCGGGTTGGCCACTCACGACACCTCGGCCAGTCCCGGATCGAGGCGCCTCTTCACGTCTTGGCGGCGAAGAGTGCGGCGCTTCCTCCACTACCTTTCAATCCACACCCATTGCGAACAATGGCACACCCAGTTGGGAGAGTTAGTGAAGGAAGTGATGATTTTATATCTTTGCCGGATATCGGTTTGTTTTACACTTTTCGAATCTTTGCATGCAGCAAAGCCCATTTTGTATGTTTAATGGCTTTGCTTTTGCTTCTTTTTGAGAAAACTGTTTTTGAAAAAGCTAACATTGATGATATACCAACATTATACATTTCGAGACAGTTCAATTTCATAAATTCATTTGCAACATTTTACCTATTTTTGTGGTTTTGCCTAGCTTATAGAGTTGAAAAATTGAAACAACGCCCAATCTGCATTGATGTTAGATTAGTTCCATGCATGATTAATCGATTGGTCAGTTGAAATCTCTGGCATTCAATCACTGCTCACATGAGGCTAACCCACACCCCTTTGTCAGGTTTTACGTAATGGCACGTGAAGCTGCCAACTCCATATCGTGCAAACTTACCTAGTTTCATTAACCACTGTAAGGTTATGGTTCTAGAATAGAAGGCTAACAATGTGTCTTCCAAAATAAAGAAAGAGAAAAAGAAAAAGAAAAGAAAAAAGAAAAGAAAGAAAAGAGAAGAGAAAAGTTAAACGCTTTGGCTTCAGAGAGCCTTTGTCCAGGGGTTCACGACGAACCTTCAAAACTGTGCCCTAAGCCTTAATTGGTTGGGAACCACCGGAAGCTTAGTGCTGCTACATGGGTGGATGGGTGAGGTTCAGTGATCGTAGGTGCTGGAATTTCAGCGTTCGACCGGTCAGGAAGCGGCTTCGAGAGTTAGTGATCGAATCCTCATGACTTGATGCCCTAAACCTTAGTTGGTTGGGAGTCATCGGTGGACCTCCGTTATATGGACTTTGGTGAGATCGATTTCTCAACATTGCATCCTACGATACAAAAAGAAATATGACAAAAGAGTGGAACCAGATTTAGTTAGGTTGGTCAAGGTGCTAGGATTTGGCAGTAGCTTGGTTGGGGGGAGAGCGGTTTGTAGGTGTGTTGAAACTAATCACGTAAACACTTAGATTTTGGTGGGATTTGGTCGGAGTTCCCTTAGGATAGATACTCTTCTAAAACTTGGTCCTGTATGGTATTTATTCTCCCAGGCTGGTTGTTGTGCAGGGTCTCAATCATTCAGAGGGTAGGGCATTACTTACTCATACACTTCTTGAAATGCATTCTTTTGCTGAGCTTAACTGCCCTCTTCTTTCTTTTTGTCATTGCTAAGGGACTGGCAATGTGTGGGTTGAGGGAGTAATTAGTACCCAAGTAGTGTTTTTGAGGCTGTTTGTGCGGGTTTGAGCCTTTGTGTATAATCAACTAAATAACCCAATTTATACACTAAGGTCTAACTATGCTACTAATCATG
Organism: Tetrastigma voinierianum; assembly: GCA_016808115.1. Lineage (NCBI taxonomy): Eukaryota > Viridiplantae > Streptophyta > Magnoliopsida > Vitales > Vitaceae > Tetrastigma > Tetrastigma voinierianum. The sequence continues at coordinate 197,538 of JAEQBH010001536.1, forward strand.
TTTTGTGGATATTTTTGTAGTTTGCAAGCCAATTGTGCCACTATCTTCCAAGCCAATTCAAATCACGAAGGAGCCAGTCGATTTCAGTGCATGAACAAAAAATGGCTGTGGGCCGTCTGAGGAAGTGAGAATTGCGGGAAAATTTTGCGGTGTTGCGAACTTTCGCGGCTGCGAGAATTTCGCGATGCGCCTGTTTTCTTTGTATTTACCACTTTTTGACCGCTTTTTGTGGCTTTGTACAAAAATGCCCTTAATGTAATTTTTGTTCTTTCATACTTTTGTGTAATTTCCTTGTCTCTGAGCACTATATAAGCTCAGTCCAGCTCATGTAACAGCAGTTTTAGTTTATCAATAAAGTTGGCGCCAAAGCTTTCAGTTTTCCCGCCTTTGCAACTTTCTTTCACTTTCTCTCCTTTCTCGTATTTTCTCACCTATTAAACACCCCTTTGAGGATGACAACTCAAGGGATGCTTGGCTAAATCTCCCTCATCCTTGAAGAGGAGGACCACTGGGTTAAAGGTTGGAGGTAGTACATTGTCCTCTGTTATTAACGCAGGCATCTATATTCATTTATGTTTCTACATCTCTCATGTGGGTTTAAATCCATGTGATGTACCCTGAGAAGTTAGTACTTGGCAAACTTTCAAGGTTCAGTGGATACTTATTACTAGATCCACTGATGCTCAATTAGTTGCCATTTATTAGCTCCTGCAGGTTAGATCTAGTGGATGGTTTTAACTACTTTGAAACATTAATGGGTCATAAATGCTATATACTAGGAAGGAAACTCTTAGGGTTCAGTTTTTACAACCAAACCTAGATCCGGCTCGGGAAATGACTATAGGTCATCCTCCCTAAGCCTTGAGAAAAGGACCGAGGACCCATTACGGTTACCTTAGAACCACAAGCGGAGTGGTCTAGAAACTGAGGGATTTACTTTATACTTTATTTCTCTGCAGTTATAGTTTCAGCGGCCATCAACCTCACTGTTTTTACCAAAACCTTAAAATCCAAATTGAGTTCACCATTTTGAACTTCACTGTACATCATTTGTGCAAAGAAAACTCATCCCTGAGTTCGACCTAGGCATTCATCTCTGATGGCACCTTTCAGTGTAGGAAGGAATTTAGGATATAAATTTTGTTGATTCGAACACCTACTATGTACGAATCGAAACATCCACTAAGTCTTCCGCTATCGAAGGAGGAGGCTCGGCCTTCCTGCCTGCAGGAGGACTCCCGGCCGAGATGGGCATAGCCTCGGCGGGGCTCAGTGACCCTCCCGAGGAATCTTTGGCGCTGCGGTGAAGCGGGCGGCTGCGAACTTGGCGCTCTTGGAACCTCGGCCAGAGGTGGCAATACTTGCCCTTGCACTCAGATATGGGCAGAGGGTGATGAAGAAGGTGTCCCTGACCTCGGGCTTTGGCCAGGATGGCCTCTCGAGAAAGTGGAGTTCACTTCCACTCAGAGACCTCACAGGAATTTGCGTCTCCACCAGAGCTTAGAAGCTCTCCTTAGTGAAGCGACCAGGAGGAGGCCAAGTGAGTGGAAGGCTTCTGGATGAGGTGAAACCTCAAATGAGTGGAGGCTTTGGGCTAAAGGATATCTGGGAACTATCAGACCTGGGCTGACTTTAGAGATGCGTGCGGAAAGGTATTGGCAACTTCAACACTGAGCTCAGATCTTCGGGGTTAAGATCGAGGCGAATACTTGAAGCGCACGGCCCGATACAAAGTTAGGGATACTATAATTTATGAAAACTATACCAAACTAAAACAACAAAGCTCACGTAGATTCTCGAAGTGGTCGGGCAATGGAGCATGATGTGTCTTCCTTGTCAATGGGGATCGTATTCCCTATTTGCGGCCACTAACAAAAGTAGCATCCTTCAAGAATTGAGAAGGCGGGAGATCGAGATGATCGGCGGAAAATGACTGGGCAGCTTAGACAAATAAAGGAAGCTGGCTGCTACCTTAAAAGGTCCGGGAGCAAAGCTATACAAGACACCCCAGGCCACCCATCTAAAGCAACCCGACAACGATCGGAATACCACAGAAATTGGCGAAAAGTTGAGAGCGGGCGTTGAAATGTTCACGAGAACCTTTATAAATGGATGCAGAGGAAAACAGAGGCCATTCTCAAAGGCCACCTCGAAGAAGCACACCATCTTGGGCACTTAAACAACATAGGTGGTCGGTACATCAAGGGACCAAACCTGAACGCCAAATGAGGGCCTGTATTGTCTTGCGAAGACTTTCCCATATAACGGCTCAACCCTGCTAGGACCCACCGCCAAGGCGTTCTGCACGACCGACCTCAGATATTCAGACACCACAAGGTATTTAATCTCGTCAATTTTATCCATGCCTTTACCCAAGGGGAAAGGAGGTTCCCGCGGGGCATCTCGAAGAGTAACCACGGCTAAGCGATCGGACTCACCACCAGTCCGCCCTGAACCAGATACCATAGAGGAATCACCCCCTATACGCAAAGAAGAGGAGCGACCCGGACCCATGGGAATACTCGAGAGTTGAGGCCAGGAAACCTATCAAATTAGCCACAACACCTCGCTATACACTTTCAAAGGCAAAATGAGGCAGACTTACCGGTCCACAGGAATAAAAGCGAAAGGGACGACCTAAAGCGAGTATTACAAAAACACGAAAGAGATTACGACAAAGGTCGGGCGAGTTTTAGAAAAAGAAATTAGAACTCGTGAGAAGAAAAGCACTTCAATAAGCGGGGAACCTGTCTGGCTTGATGGGAGGATGTTCTCGAAGAAAGCGAAGAACTAGAGGAAATAAGCGTGAAAGTCGAAAAATCATTAGTACCACAAGACATTTGATGGCGGCGAAGCCCCAACGAACCGGCTGCGGCGAACACGTGGAAGTGGCCTCGGTCGAGAAGCGTCGGTACTTCTGCATGTTCTAAGTAAGTAACGAGGTTGGGGGGCGGTGATCGGGTTTAAAAAATAGGCGCGCAGACCCACTTCCCGAGCTAGAGCGGGATTAAGAAGATTTCAAAGCGAGGCCCGAGTAAAACACCGGGCTCTGGCACGGGCGATAAAAACGGGAGCCAGTTCAGTCCGCAGTAGATAACACGAGCAATATAAAAAAGTCATATCTATAAATCGAATCAAATCTCACCAATAAGGGAAGTAGGATAATTCTCAATAACTACTCTCTAATTATCCCTTATTAACTTGGCAATGATAAGGAAAGAAAATTCTTCATCGATAAGAGAGAATCTGTCATCGATTAGGAAAGCATCACTATAAATAGAGGCCACCTAGCCGGTGAGATTCTGTGAAAATTCACTCTCAAAGCAAATGATCTTTTCTTTCCCCGAAAGGAACTGACTTAGGCATCGGAGAGGCAATGGGCGAGCCCCCGCTGATCCTCTTTGTTTCTTGTTTTTTGCAGAGGAGTCCAACGTCTAGAGCAATGACAGGCGAAAGCGATTAAGCCCAGCTGGCTGATTAGGTTGAAAAAGCGTAAATGACCAGTTCTTTGTTCAATAAAGTTATTATTTTATAATGTATTTGTTGGGTCTTTTAATTATTGATCAATTGTTTGGGGCTCAATAAACACTCTTGATTTTACAAAATTATTTAGCAAGAATCACTTTATTAAGAAGTAAATGATAGAGAGATGTAAATGAGTGATTTAAGGTCAAGAATGACCAAAAAAAAAATCACCTATCTTTGCTTGAGGAAAATTGACTAACAAAAAAAAGATGAGAGAAGAGAATAGGAGGGGTGGCTAGGGTTTAATCCAATTATGAAGTTAACTCTGACATTTTAACAAAAACAACTTAATTATATTTCGATATTTACCATGTTAAAATAAGATACAACTTGATCAAGTCTAGTTTAATTAATTTCTATGGTTCATAACCTACTATTCACTATTTGAAGTCATAGACTAATACTATAATTTAAAAGGTTGTCAAGATTATTACTTTTATTATTCTTTGAGTTTCAAACTTCTTTATTTTATGCTCAACTTATAAACTCTAGATCACAAAAGACGCATCAAATTTTATTTAAGGAAAATACCATGAAACCATAGATCTCATGGTTATAAATCTTTAAGACTACTAAGGGGATATAATGTTTCAATTCTATGAGAGATCATGATATATTTATTAATAATACTAGTTGCTAATGTTTTAATTAGCAATGACTCAATATACAAAAAATATATGATCACGATTTCTAAAAACCTCTATGCTAATTCAATATTTTATTCAAATTCTCTAAAAGGATTTTTTTTTTTTTTAATACAAATTATCTAAAAGTTAGAGCTTGTGTAAAATAGTAATTGGTAAAATAATTAGTACTTAATATTCAATATCATAATTGATAAAAAAATTTATTCAAAGAACAGTTTACACACCAGTCATCTTCTCAATTAGGAGAAAGTATATTATACCTATTTGATATAGCTGATAGCTGTCTTGTAATTGGTATTAGTAGCATTATAACTTATTGCTAGGTAAAATATTTGATCAAAGGTTAATTTACCTATAAACATAATAGAGATATAAAAACAATGCATGCATATGTTAAAAAAAAAGACCAAATATATATATATATATATATATATATATATATATATGAAATTATAAAAATTTATAACCATAAATAAATTAATTAATTAATTCTCAAATATACCTTTGAATAATCATTGAATTCCTAAATATTCTTTTACATAAATGGAAAAAGAGAAAAAAAATGGATATTTTAATAACATATCAAAATATGCTTATATAACTTTTTCCGATCAAGAGATTAAGCTCTAATCAGCTATTAGTACTCGATTAAGAGTCTTTACCAAGTAGCAGTTCATTGGGGTGAATCAACTCAACCAAGCAACTCCTTACCCTTTACAAAGACCTGATCATGTCTAGAAATGCATCACCCATCTCAAGAACAATCAATGAAATCAAAATAACAGCCCAAATAATAAAAAGTGACCTTATTATAACCAGAATTAATCAGAACGTGATTCTATCAATGCTGTAGCGCAGATGTCCCGTGGGCCATCAATGGCAGTTAAAAATCGAACAAATCAGATGGTAAAAATGATCCAGAGCTTCTATAACATTTGGCCTGTTATCTAACCAAACCTCGTATTATTCCAAGCAATCTCTGCCGATGTGCCTTTCTCGTAACATAAACCTCAACTTCTTTACACAATTCCAAAAAATAAATCTAAATTAAAACAGATTAAGAGTACACAGCCAGCAACAGCATATCTTACAGTGCAGCTTGTTCTTCCTGTCCATATCCTTGCATCGATGATCCAAGCCCAACGCAACAAGCCAACAACAACATCAGTCAGACAGACTTGAATCTTCGAACAGAAATCACATGCCCCCAGCCGGAGAGCCCAGATTCATTTCTAGGCTTTCTGGATTCAAAGGCTGAACTTCTCCAGCACTTTCCCGGTATTCCCTGCACGTTGTGTTATATTCACTGTTAGCTGCCTTCTTTTAGCAGAAGAAACATAATAAGTAGATAATATAAAATTATGAATTTGCATTCCCACCATTTATCTTCCTCTCTTTCTGACGTTTTAACAAGTAGCAGCTCATGCACCTTCATCAATTTCTTGAGAGGGATCACTTTCTAGCTCTTCTTCGATCAATTCCTGATCATTATCAAGATTATTCTTGTCATCAGGTTGCAAGACTTCAACTTCAGGGTTAGAAACAACCACCAACGAATGGCTTTGAACCACAGTGATCTCTTGTTGACCAGTGGACTCAGCATCTGGATTAGAAACAATCACCGCAGATTGGGTGGGAACCGCAGTTGCCTCTGTCTGGCTTTTGGACTCACCCTCAGAAGTTTTTTTCTTGGTTGAAGCCAGATATGATATCCCAAACTTTTGGCCATGAGTTAATCCTGGACATAGCCCCTGTGTGATATATAAGAAAATAGAAAAAGATAAGTACTGAGATTATGTATGAGGAACTGGATTGGTTGTTTTGCATATGCCCCCATTGTGATTTCCCATACTACTAAACAACCGTGTAATCATTTATTTACTAAATTTTGAAGACTCGCTTATGAATTAGGTGCTTAACTTTTAAACTAATAAAATGTCAGAAATAATACAACTCTAAATTTAATAAGTAAATTAACCTCTTGCCTTCTCTGGCTAACATGAGGAGAGCTAATCTCAAGAAGGCGAAAGTATAATTCCTTTGCTGGTATGACATTCTTGTTCTATGAGATGCAGTAAAATGGTAGCGATATGAAAATACAAAAATGAGGTGTTGTTGGTTGTGGAAGAGGACACAGGATTCATTGTAGACAATAAGGTTCAAATTAAAAATACTTGAAGCTGACCTTAATCGATCCTGAAATACTGACAGGCTTGGGGAAAGTGTTGTCTGATAGAGAACTGGAAGGATCCCATCCCCTATGTAATCTACTTTTGTTTTCTTGACGATCAGTTGAGAGATCCAAAGTACGAGAATCTTGTCTTGAGTCATCATTATTACAGTAGGCCCCAAAATATGAACAATGTTCTTGTACAAGAGATATTTGTGGGGTTGCAGGCAATAAGTGGCCTTCAGTACTGAAGATGTACCTGTAAATGGGGAATTTTTATCACATATGATAGAAATAAGAAAATGTAAGCATCTCTTCAAATTGAGATTGATACCAAATTTCGTTGCTGGATGTGTCAGTCTAAAGGATTTCTAATCACTTAAAGGAGAAAAAAGAAGAAGAAAGAAGTGCTAGAGTAAGCATGGACTTACTTGTATGGCCCATTCTCGACAAGGTTGTCTGAACCAGCAGCCAAATCAAAAAGAAGCCACAAATACTTGACCTAATAACAGAGATAGTTTAATAATGATGTTCAAGGAAAAGAAAATAGATAATATAAGGTAATACAAGAAGCACAAGCAGATCAAAAAATTAATGTAGAAAGACATGGAAGACTATAATAAGGAAAGACACATAAACCATGTAAAGAAATTGAGAACCACAACTAGGCACTTCCAGGAAGGAAATCCTCCAACAGAAAAGGTAAAGTCATCATCCCTGGCATTAACAAGGGCAGGGTAGATTGGGTAAAAGGCTCAATTTTGGTTGGACGAATGCAAAGATAAAGCTGTTGCAAGTTGCAACTAAAAATGAACCAACCAAAGTGAACCTGTGTAAGTTGCAGGCTATGGTACCCAGAAGCTCCAACTTCACCGAGTGTACCCATATCAATACAACACGACATGGGTGTGATTGTGAGATCCTTGGAGGGAACTCCTCTTTTACTTTGGATGTGGTCGTTTGATTTTGATTGGTATTTTTCTTTCCCCAGCTTCCTTAGCAGATTATCTATCATATCGAAATAATATAGAAAGATTAATATTTAGGAATAAGGATATCTTTAAGATAGGAAAAATTCCTATAAAAGAAACCTTTGCCTTCATCGATTTCACATTTGATTTTGTTTTTTTTTCCTTTGACTGTCCCGATATATATATCAAAATTTAGGATTCCTTTTAGTCAACTCACTTCATTCTATATTTTGAAGTTAAAATGATCTGATAGCCCACATGCACAACTGAGTCCAAGCAACATAGGTTGTGGGCTATAATCTAGATTGCCTCCATCAGCACTGACGTACTATGAAAAAGAGAATATGAAATTTTTTGTATCTAAAATAATTCATCCAAAAACCAGCTAACTCCACATTCCAAGATTAGATCCATGATAATTACTATTCTTCATGAGTAATTCTCGTGTTTCATTCTTAAGTAAAGCATGAAGTAGATAGCCAGTGGAGAGACTCCCAACTATCCTATGTGTGTGATGGACATACAAAAAGGTCTCTTCATCTCCATTTCACAGTGAAATTCCTCTTAAATACAAGAAGAAGCTGAGAAAAGTGGTCCACATTTGAATTTACAGATGCAAAATTGATCCTTACTGTTTCAGCTAGAAAAAAGCTCTCCATGTGATCTTCCTGTTTATGAATCTCCACGTCTGATATGTGACAGTATCCACAAGGGCATCGAGCCACATACTGTAAGCTAGTAACCATGTCCCTTCCAGCATCAAGATATCTAGAAGAAGACCAGGCCAGATGAAAGAGTCGAACAGAAGTTATAAACCAGCAATTTACAATTTCACCAACAGTAAACATATGCTTAAGATTATATTTTTATGAAAGATCATTTTTTTTCTGCTTCTCTGGTTCGTCCACTTTATAGATAGAAAAAAGGGTTGACATTGAGGTTGGTGATCACAAGCAACACCTATGATTCTAGTGCATTAGTTTCCTTTTAAAGGCAGAAAATTTTGAAGCAAAAATACAAACATTAAGCTCAGGTGTAAAAAGTCCGGTTAAGTATGAACTACCAACCCCCAAAATGTGACAATACCCAAAAATAGGAAAAAAAAATATCTTTTATGAGAAAATAGTTTAGTAGTACACTTTTGGTACATTGTGAAAGGAAAATTTGCTAAATCCACAATATTTTCCAACCCAGACTAATAATAAAGCAAACAAAATATGCCTTCATGAAACGAACTGTAGTGAGTCGCCAAGCTGTGAAGCACATAATGCATGACATGGATAACAGAAAAATTAAGAAATTAAGACAGATGCAGGAAAAATTTAAAGAATAACTTGCATAATGGAAGACCAAAAGAATACTATAACCAAATTATTGTTTTGGAGCAAAGCAGTTCAATATTTCATCTGAAACTCAAATTGCTTCCACAACTGGATTTCTCAAAGTGCTTCACTGCGCTAGCCATTCAACTGTACAGCTTATTCCATGTTTAAAAACATTGATCCAAATAAACTGACAGAAGGCCTTGCAAGATAGGAAGCTATGTTTTGATATCTTCATGCAATAGCTAAGATATAGAAGGAACCTTTCCACATTTATTAACTAGTTCTTTGAATTATGCTGGTTACTGAACAAGAGCGAAGGAAATGGGAAAAAAATAAGAATAAAAGGGAAAAAAAAATTTAAACCTCCTTCAACCTAAACTCAGTTAAAGGTTCTTAGCGAAAAGGAAAATATGTCTTGGAAAAAAAGGACCAGAGAAAAAAAAAAGGTTAAGTAAACAGGGAATCATAACGCGGTTATTGGCCGACCTGGGGTTCCTGGTAGCTTTGTAGAGCCAATATGTGCTCTCCATTAACTCTGGACGAAGTGGATAACTTTTCTGGCCATGCTGAAAAGAAAGTATCAATAAGTTAAACTACTAGAGATACATCCCTAAAACAAATAAGAAGCCTATTAATTAAGGAGAACAAAAGAGAGCCATCATCTACCGATAGAGAAACCAGAAAAAAGAAACAAAAAGGAAAAATAATTCAAGAAAAATAACAAGGAATAAGATGAAAGGAAAAAAAAGGCTTAAAAGAAAAAATAGCGATAAATACTAGAACAACTGGTAAGCAGCCAAATGTTATTGGTGCCACTTTCCAAGTAAATACATGACACATCTATGTCTCATTTCTCAAATGGATGATGTTAAATATATCTATCCATGCTCTCCCTACACCTTACCTTCTTAATTTTCCCCCCAAGAAAAACAAGTGAAAGGGAAAAAATGCCCTCATCTTCTTCACACCAATAGCCACCCAACAACCCCTAATCTTTACTCTTCTCCTTCACTTTTTCTCCCTTTGCTTCTCTTCCCTCCTTCTCTCCCTTCCACTTCCCTTTTTCAGATTTCCATTTTTCCTTAAACTAGAAAGGAAAAAGAAAATAAAAAGAGGGATTGCATGGCAAGGTGCTTCTGGTCAAGTCAGTTACAAATGCCATTTTCTTTTCTCTCATTTCAGATAAAATAAATAAATTAATCCGAAGACGGGAAAGGAAAGGAAGGAAAAAGGTAGGAAAAGGGAGTAGAAAAGAGAAGATAAGGAGAGGGAAGGAAAGAAATAGAACTCTAATGAGTGGGTGTGGTGTGAAGATGGGGCACTTTTCGCCTCTTCACATCCTCTTTTATCTGGAAACCAAAAAGGAAAATGAATGAGTGTAGAAAGAGAATGTACAGGTGTATTTAGCATCGCTCTTGTCAAATAGATATCGATGCCGTTTTCTTTTTCAGGTTTTTCTTATCTTCTAGAAAATGGAGCTTATTCATGGCAATGCAAAGAATGGCCTCTAAAGCAACTAAGGTAACCCTTTTCACATCTGAGTTTTTGCAGCAAACGCGCTATTTGTCTTGCATAATGGTAGGATGCTATAGCAGTACTAAACTAATAAATTCTCCATCAAAAAAATCTGGGCAGAAAATGGTGCTATCCTAACGATCATTTGAAGCAGTGTACAGCAAATGCAAGATGCTGACAGAGAAATCAGTCGGTAAAGTAGCAAGTAGACCGGACTTTGTGAGCTCATGCCCTTGAATAAGATATTTATATCTTCTTGCATGAAACCCAAGAGTAAAAATTAATAAGATGAATAACAGTATTGCATCAGGTTTCAGATAATGGCAGTTCAGATACCTGAACACTTAGCGTGGCAAGATTAAAACCCTCAGGGGTGAAGCCATATCTTTTCCAGACACCAAAAAAGGCAGTATGTGTTCGAATAGCAGGGTCAATGTCTCCAGCTAGAACCTTCCAAAATGATAATCAGTTTTGATTAATCAACAAAGTTTTTAATCATCCAAGGATCACATGGATAGTTTATAATAGGATAAATAACAGATAAAATACCTGAAGGCCTGGCCAGAATGCTTGCAAACTGTTAAATAGTGGCCAAACAATAGCGGCAGAATCCATGTTTACCTCCACATACCTACAGATACATAAAAATTAAAAACCCAACCTAATTTGTGGTTGGGCGAAAAACAAGGCTAATAAATAATAAAGGAATAAAAAAAAGTAGAGGAATTGTAGATTCATATACTAGCACATGATAGCCACAATCTTTTACCATGGATCATTGTAAAGATAGTACATAGCAGCCCCATAAGCTTCTTGGAATATGAACAGGTACTCTTCATCCCCAAACAACAAGTAAGCCTGAAATGAGTTCATAAAATGAAAACAAGACCAGGAAAGAAAAAAAAATATCCACCATTTTCTGCCAAAAAAGAGGATTTTTTTTTTTTTTTGACATTATAAAGTGCCCATACATATAAGACAACCACTATTGGTATGCAATTAAGGTTGACAACACTTTGGGTATTGTTTTCTATCACACTAGGACACAAGATGCAAGGTTGGGGTTTGATAATTGATTCAAAGGGTACAAGGAAGCCAACTAAGCGTGTTATACCAGACTGTGGGAATGGATTAAAGCCAGCTACAGAAAAAAAAAATTCTCACAAACTAAAAATAGTGATCATTTAGAAACGACAACGATTTCATAGGATTCTTCTCAGCAATCCGAAGAGACAGAACTGCTTAACAGTGATCCAGTAAAAATTGTTGTGTAGAACTTTTTTGACTTTTTGATCTTTGAAAGGAAATGAAATGTATTGGAAAAAAGAAGATAATTACAAGGTAGGAAAACATTCATAAAATAAAACAAAAATAGAGAAAGAAAATGTAAGTATATTTGTGTATAGGCAATTTCAGGTCAAAATTCATGTTGTGTTAGAGACCAGTGAGATTCATATTCAGAAAATATTGCAATAATGAATGTGTTAGATATTGTACAGTCTTTTCCTTTATTGTCTTACTGTATTGTGGGTCCCATGAGTGTGTATATATATAAGTCTAATATGTAATATAGAGTAGAATGCTTTTAGTGAAATAATAAAATTAGGATTCTCTTTTTTTTTCTCTCTTCATAACTAATTATCGAGCGAAGAAAAAACCTAATTTACTTTTTGGTGATGATGTTTCATTCGTCCTTTATTCTCCTCCTGGAGACCCTCATACATGGGATATCCTCACACATGTGTCCTTGCTTGGTTACTTTCGACGACTCTTCTCCGTAGGAAACATTTCGGGCGCCGCAGGCGATCTACGCGCCGCTAGCAACCCGGTGGAAAACAGCCCGCGCCGCGCAGGTATCGCGCCACCTCTCTCCGGCTGGCCACGCCGTCCACGGTAGGCGGCGTGGTCTGGCGATGTGGCGTGGGCCCCATTTCGGTGTCGGGACTCCCACGTCCCGGCTCGTCGTGCCGTCTTGGCCCGATCTATCCTCAGGCGGTCCATGGCCACCCTTATCCACCTTTTTGCCCATTTTGCCTCCGCCACACTCCATCAATCATCTTCTCCACGGTTTTGGTCTTTTTTTTCTTCATCTCAGTTCAGATCGTTCAAGCTCCCTGTAGTGATTCGCCCTCCCTATTAGAATCTCTTCGAATCAAACGTGATTCAATCTCAATTAAAGTGGATATGGCAGCTAAAAATCCCTGTACACTTACACATCTGGATCTCCTACTATCACTTCGTGATTGGTAGTGAGAATTATCTTTCTTGATGCGACACGTGGAACTGGTTCATAGGACAAGGTTATAGGGATCATCTTATTACAGGATACTTCTTACAATATTGACAAGGTGCCTTGGAAGAAAATATTTGCCTGACCATGGCGTATTATGGCGGTCGGTTGATCAAGAATTTTGCTTCTTCTTCGGGCTTCAAATCATGTTCTAAGTTTGGGTGATGAGTTCTATGCACGAATGATATCTGTGGCAATATAAGGTGGCTTCATTTATTGTCGATGCTCCAGGCCAACAAGACATGGATTTATCTAATTATATTGGCGGTGCACTCTCTTAAGGAGAGGTTGCGACAACTAATGTCTCTTACTAGTGATGTTGGGGGCTCAACAAACGCAGTTAAACAGGATCTTCCATGGTCCTTACTCTCGGTGGCCTCGTCCAGGATCTTGAGACCGTCCGAGATCAGATTCTTGGCAGTCCATCAGTCCCATCCTTGGATGATGTGTTTGCTCACCTCCTCCACGCAAACTTTGCCATCTGATAGCCCTTCAGATTCTTCTATGTTAGTTTCTCACACTAACCTTCGGGGAGGACGCAGTGGTAACCGAAGTAGAGGACAACGTCCTCACTACACCTATTGCAATAGGCGGCCCACGCTCGTGATCGTTGTTATCGGTTATGGACAGCCTCCCGCCTTGCCCACGTGGCCCGATCTGCGGTCGATCTCGGTACGCCCGGACTCAAAGCTCCTCCACATCTCGAAGTATTCCCCGACCATTAGTATGGTGACTATCTTCGCTATCAAACGGCCAAATCGGCTGTTGCATACATTGCCCGGAGCCAGTAATGCCTCTGCACCCCCTTACTCATACATCTTCTCTTGAACCACGGATTCTAGACTACGGTGCCAGATCACATATACGTGTAAAGATCTTTTCTCTTCTCTTACTACTACCCTTACTTTACCTACGGTTACCTTAGCTAATGGTTCTCAAACTGTGGCTAAAGGTATTGGTTTGGCACATCCTCTCCCTTCCCTACCTCTCACTTCTGTCCTTTATACTCCTGAGTGTCCCTTTAATCTTATTTCCATCAGTAAAATCACTCGTACTCTTAACTGTTCCATTATTTTTTCTGATAAATTTGTGACCTTGTAGGACCGGAGTACGAGGAAGACGATTGGCATCGGACGTGAGTCTCAAGGCCTCTATCACCTCACCTCACAATCATCTCCTGCAGTTTGCGTTTCCACTGATGCTCCACTCCTCATCCCGATCATTAAGGCCACCTAGTCTTTCTAAGTTCCAGAAGATGGTCCCTCGTTTTTCCACTTTGTCATCACTTCCGTGTGAGTCACAGCATCGGCTTAGGAAACATACTTTCTTGTCTGGATGCCTGCTTGAATAATCGGGCAAAATCTCCTTTTGAACATCCCTGCTTGATGTTTGGGTCCTTGTCAAGCTGCGTCTACTTTGGGATTTCGTGTTTGTCACTTTCGTGACTATTCTCAATGTACTTGGTTATTTTAATGAAAAATCGATCTGAGTTATATTCTCTATTTTCCAGATATTTTATGCTGAAATTCTAACTTGATTCGATATTTCTATTCGGTATTGTTCTGCGTAGTGATAATGCCCGGGGAATATTTTACGCACCTTTATTTCATTTATGTCCCGACATGGGATCTTCATCGATCTTCTTGTGCTCATGCTCCTCCCCGACAAAATGGGGTAGCTGAATATAAGAATCGTCATCTTATTGAGACAGCTCGTACTCTCCTCCTCCATTATCATGTTCCTTTTCGTTTTTGGGGGGACGCTGTTCTTACTGTTTGTTATTTGATTAATCGTATGCCCTCATCTATGTTACATGCTCAGATTCCTCATTCCGCGCTATTTTTCGATGTACTGTTTCCTTCCTCCTTTGTGTCTTTGGTTATACTTGCTTTGTTCGTATTCTCGCTCAGGGACAAAGGCGAGCTTTCGCGAGGAGCCACGAAATGCATCTTCTTGGGCTACTCCCGATCAGAAAGGTTATCGTTGTTATTCCTCGGACTAAGTGATATTTTATAGCGATGTCGGCGTGGCCGAGGACTCACCGCCTTTCCTCCTTGAGTCTCTTCTGCTGTCTTGAGAGTCTTACCCCACTTCCCGTCATCTCCGCCTATGTTTGATGATGTATCTTCTAGATCCCGCCAGGTTTATCATCCCGCCCAGTCATGCGTGTCGTTGTTCCTCTCCCTTTTGCTGAGGCCCCTGCTGACTCACTTCCTATCCCTTCCGCCTCTCCTACCCCGGCTCTGCCTCTTGCTGATAACTTGCCCATTGCTCTTCGGAAAGGTAATCGCTCTACTAGCAATCCTCATCCTATTTACAATTTTTTGAGTTACCATCGATTATCTTCTGCGCATTTGTTTCTACTATTTCCTGTTTCTCTTCCTAGAACACGATGAGGCATATCCGGGTGGCAGGCAATGGTTGATGAAATGGGTACACTCTGCGCTCAGTAGCGCAGGATCTTGTTGTTTTTCCATTTGGCAAGTTCCAATTGGTTGTGGATTGAGTTTTACACCGGTTAAAGGTTGGTCTGATGGTCGGGTTGATCGCCTTAAAACAGCAGTTTGCTAAAAGGATATACTCGAGGTTTATGGTTCGATTATGGTGACACCTTCTCCCCGTTACTTAAGATTGCTTACGTCAGTGCAGCCTCTCCATGGTACGCTATGTGTTCTGGCCACTTTTTGGTTGGATCTTAAAATGTATTCCTTCATGGTGATCTTCAGGGAAGTTTATATGGGCGACCACGGTTTTGTTTTCCGGTCTGGTTTAAGCGTGCGAGTTACGCCGCTCTCTATATGGCAAACAATCCTCGAGCATGGTTTGGCCGTTTTAGTTACGTTCAAATTTGGCATGCCATAATCTGACGGACCATTCGGTTTTATCATCATAACTCTTCGAGCGAGTGTATTTATGCGGTTGTTTGTGTGGATGACATACGTCGTACAAGCGTGTCGAGGATGGTATTGAGAAACCGAAGCAAAATCTTTTCTT
Organism: Tetrastigma voinierianum; assembly: GCA_016808115.1. Classification (NCBI taxonomy): domain Eukaryota; kingdom Viridiplantae; phylum Streptophyta; class Magnoliopsida; order Vitales; family Vitaceae; genus Tetrastigma; species Tetrastigma voinierianum. The sequence goes on from JAEQBH010001536.1 coordinate 212,975, forward strand.
ACTTCCCGAACTAAAGACTTGGGAAACCGAGTACTTTATGGGAATTGAGAATGGCTGATCCAATTAGGGTGTAGTCCTCTCTCAGCAGTATGCTTTAGACATCTTGGAAGAAATGGGTATGTTAGGCTGTCAAACGGTGACAACTCTATGAATCTGTCTTGGCTGTATGCGAAGTCGAGGAGTCTTTAGGAGATCACAGGAGATATCGACTACTTGTAAAGTAAAGCGAACTACCTCACCATTACTCGGCCAAACATTTCCGCACCCCGGTAAGTGTTGTTAGTTAATTCCTACGATCGTAAATGTGATAGTAGGTAGGATGTTGTAATCCACTTCTTTGATATATGTGAGTCTGTGAGGTCGAGAGTGTGTTGTGCAGAATAAGGTCTCTACGAGGTTGTGGTTACACGGATGCGGTGGGGTGGCTGCCCACAGGATAAGACGTTCCGGTCGAGTCTTGTGTTTTCATTGGTGAAACCCTAATATCACCGGAAAGTAAAGCAACGTGTAGTGGCTAGATCAGCGTTGGCCAAGTGTCGAGCTATGGCCACAGCGACATGTGAACTCATGGTGAGACACCTTCTCCGGGGTTGAGATTTGGAAGGATGAAACCGGATAGGCTTCGTCTGTGATAACCAATTCCGCTGCGTATTGCATCAATCCAGGTCTTCCATGAAGAGGATCAAACACACCGAAGTTATTTGTCACTTCATTAGAGAAGATCGCATCGGGATGTATGGAATTCTTAGTTTTGTCGATTGAATATTCGATAGCGGACATCTTTACTAAATCTCGGAGATCTAGAATTAAATACATTTGTAACAAGCATTCTACATATGACATATATCTTTCCCAACTTAGAAGTGTTAGATATTATGCAGTCTTTTCCTTTATTGTCTTATAACATGTTGTGGGTCATTGAGTGTGTATATATATAAGTCACGATATGTAATGTAAGAGGTAAGTCTTTTTTCCGTGAAATAATAAAATTAGGGATTCTCTTTTTTTTTTTCTCTCTTCACAAAATGCAAGGGAACAAAAGTACAACAAAGCAGACAGACAAAGAATTGCATGAATATTATTAAGGATTATTTGCTTCTCCTTAGCAACCATGCATGAGTACAAGGTTCTAGAGATATCTACCATCTCTTCAAGAAATATTTGAATGCAAATGGCATCCATCCTTTCCAATGTGCAGGGAGTGTGAAGAAGGGGAGAAGAATTACCATCTTTCAGTCCCACAAAATTAGAACCCCAAGAATCTCATAAACACAAAGGACATAAAAATTTTGTCCAAGTTTTCTGACACATTCCAGGATATTAGAAAGCTCCCACATATGCATCCCATCTGATATAACTGTTGATGAATTTCCTCAAGAATGGGATCCATAAAACCAAAAAATTTCTAATCATATTTAATAACCATCATTAAATATTTCAAGGTGGTTTTTAATCATTTCCACACATGAAACTAACCTTCAAGAGATACTCATAAAATGAGTCAATGCTTGTTCCTATTCCAGCATCCTGAAAAGCAACAAAAATTATAACTTTAGATGGTCAGATACAAAGAGACTAAATCTTCTATAGAACATAAAGTTCATTCAAGGGGAAGATCCAATGCTGGGAAGAAGCTTTCTAAGAAAAAATTTCAGATGACTGTCAGAATTAGTAGAAAAGAAAAAGGAAAATACTAATGACTATAGTTTACATCTTGTCAGTGCTTCTGCCCTAATGGTGTCCCATAATAAGTGATAACTAGACAACCAGACAGAATTTTGTTTTGATTTTAGTCAGGAACTACAATTCAATCGGAATTTAAAGGAACAAGAAAGATGACATATTAGGCAGTATATTATTACAACTAACACACACTCACAAGAGTGAAGGCTGATGCCACTTTCCACTTCCAAAATAATAATAATAATAGTTAAAAACACAAACACACACACTCACAAGAATCACGGCTGACACCACCTTCCCCAACTAAAAGGAAAACTCATGGTCACGCTGATGTGGCTGCATAGCCATAGCAGAAGGCACAATGATGGAGGAAAGGAAAGGAAAAGTATTGAAGGGAGCATGGCTCCTTCAATGATGAAATTAGGGATGGCCAGGTATTGAGTATTCTAACGGAATATATCAGAAAGATGTTACTCACGATGATCCTTTTATACTCACGATGATGTTACTTTTGATTACTTTGCATAAAAATGCATTTAAGAAAAAGAAAAAGAAAACAGGAAAGAAATCCATGATGTTAAATAACTAAGCATTTTTCTATCTTTGAGATAGAAAAGAAGGTCTTACAATGTTGTCATGTTTAAACAAATGTTACCTTCTGAGTCCATTCACCTGTAAAAACATTGATATGTGCACCAACTAGGTTAAGCTTTGATCTGCGGGCCCATAATCCACGAACTGCATTCTTTGTAACTTGCTCAAAAACTGCATAAATAGGAAGATGGACATAAATATAAAACCTCTTCCAACAATAAATGCTAAGAGCCCTCCAACCCAAACAAGGAAATGGGAGAAGAATTATTGTTGTTGTGTGAGCGTGCTAGATGTGGAAATGAGATGCCAATTAGATAATGCAAACAATGAGATGGCAATTGATCTCAATATATGTGGTTCACTTGTCAAAAGTTAGTCATCTCAAATCACATGAAGATCTTTATTTTTTTTTTTTTATAGGTAAAAAAAGATTGCATTAAACAACCTAGAAAACAGTGAAACCATACACATGAGGTATACAAACAAGCGCCCAAAAACCAGGCAACCAAGGAGGCACAACAACTACCTTTCCTTCCTTACAAACAACCAATTAATAAAATCAATCATAGACAAAGTGTGAACCTTTCTATATACCCTAACCCAATTTGCAAAAATATACAAAAAAAGAAAATTTGGTAGGTCTGATCATTCCATATCATTGAAAGCTCTTCCATTTCTCTCCTTTCACAAGGTCCACAAAAGGGGTAACCTTCCAAGCTATATTTTCTTTTATCCACAAACAAAGCATGCCAACCTAGAAGATTGCTTCTAATAGATTAGTGCAGTACCCAATGCACACCAGAAAGGAAAAGATCAAGTTCGATAGCAATCTAGCCTTTGCACACCCAAGAAAAATATGGCCACTAGTTCCCTCTTCTTTATATAAATAACTATATTTGATAGATACCGGCCCCTTTGTTTCAATTGAGCTACAATTAAGTATCTATTCCATGTCACCTCCCAATGAAAAAAGCTCCCCCTTCTAAGGGCCTTAGACCTCCAAATTAAACTCCAGAGAAGGGATCACCTAAAGTCCTTGAGTAGGAACGATAGAGAGAGCTAACAGAGAATCCACCATTCTTTTTTATTTCCCACCTCAAAATGTCCTCCAAACCATTTCTCATAGCCAAAGGAAATAGTATATGCAACAAAGATTCAACTTCTCCCAACTCCCAATTGTTAATGTGTTAGGAAGCAATTGTCTTTGTCATGCATACATATACATTGGGGGGCTTCTTTTTAATAGATTTTATTTACTCATAAAAAAAATGTCTTAGGAAGCGACTACGACTCCTCAAAGCCCCTTACTCCTCGAGAAAGGAATAGATTAGGGAAACCCTCTTTCAACAGTTGATCCTCGCACTACACCTTTGCAAAACTTTAACCCTCCTCCCATTTCCTACTAAAAAAATGAGGGTTACTTCTAATACCCTCCCATTGATTTCTGATGGATTTCCACACCCTCACTCCATATTACCCTCTCACTTGCCTCAAACATCATCCCCCTTTCTCTTCCCCGAACCTGGCAATAATAAATTTTTTCAAAAGGACTCTCCTTTCACAAATCTCTAACAGCATTACCTAAGCAAAGATTTATTGAAGGCACCAAGACTTCTAATTTCAAGGCTTGTTTCCTCCTTGTTTGCACATACTACTCTACATTTGACCAAATAGGGCGTTTTCTCTAAGGGGCCTCCATCCCATAAAATGTTCCTTCGGAATTTTTCAAGTGTTTCGAGGAAATAAAAAAAAAAGAGACATGAAATTGGAAGGCTTGAAAGGTACTTTTGATCAAAGTCTCCCCACCCTTAAGAGAGATATTGCACTTTTCTACAAAATATAATATTTTCCTAAATCTCTCTTCTGCACTTTTCTACAAAATATAATATTTTCCTAAATCTCTCTTCCACCGCATCTCAAATCCTCTGAGATTTAAATGAAGTCCCTAAAGGAAGTCTCAAATAAGAGGTTAGTAACTTGCCAACTCTACACCCCGACACCAAAGGTCTCTCCTCCAAGAAAACAACCTAAACACGTGAAGATGTTGTAACAAACGAGTCAGTGTATAATAATTAGCTTTACAGTTGAAACAAGATAATATATTGATTAAGAGTGTTTTCTAAAAATAAATAAGCCAGTGCTAGATCAATTGCTTCATTAGCTGTGCACAGGGCTGAAATGAAATAGAGGAAGACAAGCATGACACATGACTCAAGTCTTTTTTTTTATTAAGTGAAAAGGCAATGTATTAAGAGCACAAAAAAGCGCCAAAAGGATACATAGAGGGGACGCATGACCCAAGTTTACCAAAATATTGAAAAATGATTAAATAAATTGATCCAAGTGAGAAATTATGAAAAAATCACATAAATAGCATAAGCCATGCCATACTATTAGATAGTAGAATGAAAAAATCTAGAAGCCATGAACAGCATAATGATAGCATGTGTGTGCCCATGCACAAAGATCCTAAGAGCTGCTCTACGTCAGAAATTGTCAATATTGGCAGTGTGTCGAAATTGTCAATATTGGCAGTGTTTGTGTGCATGCGTATGGGAAGCACCAAGTACAGCTGTCAGTGTGGAAACTGTCGAAATTGATGCCCTTTTGGAAACTAAACTTAGAATGATCAGGCAACATCCTGACACCCTCCACATAGATTATGTCCATCATGGACAGCAAGACATAGATTTAGCAATACAATGCTGACTACTGATAGCATCTCTCCAGTGAATATATGTGTATATTAGACAAGCTGACCAGTTGAATCAGCCACATATGTAAAGTGGGGAAGGAGTCAATTGACCATATGCTCCTGCACTGCTCCGAGTGAGAACTCTGTGCCGGCTAGTTTTTTCCTAATTTTGGAGTGACTCAGGTAACACACTCTTCATTGATAGGAAACCTACCGAGTTGGCATAGTTCTTTGTGTAGAAGATGCAGAAGAAAGGTTAGAGGGCCACTCTTTCATGTATTTTCTGGATGATATGGATGGAAAGGAATAGGAGGTTATTCAAAGACACTGAACAATATGATTAAGCAATCAAATCTTTCATTATGTGTATCATATGAAATTGAGCACAATTTTGCAAAGAAATAGCCCACTTGTTTCTCGAGAGAGATGGGAAACATGCTCAATATCATTTGATTGAATAGTTGATCCAACTCTTTGTTGTTTGAAGAAACCCTCCACTTCAATTGGTATTTTTTTTCACAAAAACCAGACAGAGACCATGATAAGCTTCACAAATTGGTTGAGCTCAAAGTAGGTAGAAGGAGGTTGTTTTTTATTTTCTTGCTTCTTTTTTGCTTGGCTGATGAAGCTTCTTATATACATCTTATGTACTTTGGTGCATCCTTTAATACACACACACATAAAATAGGCTAGTTTCCAATTAAGAGAACAAGTGAAATGTACTGGTCCTGCAGGAGGATAATGGCACCACCCCCCACAAGGAGTGTCTCCATCACAGGCCGCAAGATCTAGTGTTGATTATACAATGGTGAATACACAATAGTATATCTCCCTCCATTGTGAAAAAAATAGAAGAAAATTAATAAGAGGCCAGATTCCAGTCAAAAAAGTTGAAAAAGGGTATGTCCTTGCCCTTCAAAAAGGATAACAAACACTTACTGGGATCATTTGTTAAGCGGCTAAGCACCCCAAATTCTAAGGTCAAAGTCCCACCACCTGCTGTTGAAGTAATCTAAAAATGTAGAAATCAGACATCAGAACTGTATCTAAACATAATAGGATAGAGTTAACACAAAAAGGAAGCAAAACTAAGCATAAGTCCAAATGTGAGAAAGAATAGAAATCTCCATTTCATTTGCCATAACAGGGGATCTCCACCCATTAATTCTTAGCAAATTCTCTGTGATGACTAGCTACAACAGATCTTAAAAAATTTTATGGTTGCCACAAAAGAAAAAAAAGTGCATGGAAATTTACTATTAACATTATAATATAATTTGAGGCATTAGCTCATGTAAATGTATAAAATTAAACATGAACTGTCTCACTAGATGATTAGTCGCTTCAGTATGAGTAGGGGTGGCAATTCGTGCCGGGGTGTCATGTTCGGGTCATGTCAACATACAGGTATTCTACTATATTCGCTAACCCGAACACAACACAAATAATAATCGTGTCAAAATTAACAAATTCAAACACAACCCAATTAGTAATTAGGTAACACGACATGACAATCATAACCCGTTTATTAATTTAGTCATTTAAATTAATATAATTTATTTTTTTACTAATCCATCAATATTTAACACAAATAACATATTAAACAGGTTAATCTTGGTTAAATATTAATTTACTTAATAATTAAACGGGTCAATTTCATGTTATGTGGATTGACATGAATATAACCCGTTTATTAAACAGGTTGTGCGGGTCAACACAAATTTGACCCAAACACGATTATACTCAACCCAAACACGCAAAAATCGTGTCAAGTTCGTGTCAGGTTCACAAGTCGTGTCAAAATTTTCCAGGTCTATGTATGAGTATGCATTAAGAAATGTAGGAGTTCAAAACAGATGTTTCACATAAGAGGGAAGAAAATACAGAGAGTCTTTGCCTTGCTTTCATGTTCATCAACACCATGCAACAGATTGACAGATCCAAATGGAATTCCTGCAATACATCATGCTTAAAGAGGTCAGAATATTATAGAAGCCTTTAACTGAGAAAATTTAAAACCTTCTCTGTTAAAGTAAAAATCCTATTTATGGCAAGTCTGTTAAGTGACCATCAAGTGATGAAATCACTATTTGCAAACCTCACTTTTTCCAGTTGACAAGATGGTATTTTTTCTGGGCACCAGGTTGCCCAAGCTTGCTTCTTAAGAAAACAAGCTGTAGATCAGGCTTCCGCTCAGCTCATTAATTATTCCAAGAAAGCTTGGATAAATTCAAACAAGCTAGGGCTGAGAGGCTACGAGTCTTGTTTTACACTTCTAACTATCTAGCTGCAAAATACTTCCTATACAGCAAAGCAAGTCCTGCAACAGTCTTGTGTCACCTCAGAAGTCAAATCTCTTGAACAATTAAATCTGAAACTAAAACCGGGCTACCAATAATCCTACCCTGCCCTTCATAGACTCAGGCTTACACGCTAAACTGCATATACAGTGGCGATTAATGAACATACATTTTGTTGCATTCCATTATGATCGATGTTAAACGACCAACTCTCCTAAACACTCGAGCTTGTAAGATTTGGCTTTAATATGAATATCATGTTTTTAACACCTTTCCTTACATGCAGCCTCATACCCGAACGTGGAGAGTCAAATAAACCAAATAAAGTCCTCCATAGACTTTCAAATCAACAAATGAGAAATAAATTGCAAAAAGGTGGTTCGAACACAAGACTTCTTGCCAAACTAGGCTCTGATACCATGTTAAACGACCAACTCTCCTAAAAGCTCGAGTTTGTAGAATTTGGGTTTAATATGAATATCGTGTTTTTAACAATTGATAACCATAGTCCAATATTTTTAGGAAAAAAAAAATTTCCAAGTAGATAATCTGCATAATGTTGATAACTTGCATCAAGTTACTTGTTAAGGTTTAGTCTCCAAATCCATTTAGGATTCTTTTCCTTCTCTCTTTAGTCTCCTAATTAGACTTTAACTTTGTTTCCTTTTTTGCCCTAACACTAGAGTATAAATAAGTATGTTTCCTCCTTTGTAAATTAATGAGAATTAAAGTATTCCTTTTCTCTCAACATGATATCAGAGTCTGGTTTGGCAAGAGATCCTGGGTTCGAGCCACCTCTTTGCAATTTATTCCTCATTTGTTGATTTGAAAGTCCATGAAGGACTATATTTGGTTTGTTTGACTCTGCATGCGTGCATTGTGAGGGAGAAGTGTTAAAGAGCATGATATTCATGTGAAGCCCAAGATCTATAGCTTGAGCTTTTAGGAGAGTTGGTCGCATAACAAGGAGGACTCTAAAGCTCTAAGACACCTTCTAAACCTAGGGAGTTGTTTATATCGATTTTGTTGACCTTCTGCTGATTTCTCATCTCTATGATTGAAAAAGACGTCTCTATGGCTGACAAAGACATCTCTATGGCTGAAAAATGTCAAACATTTAATTCTTTTGTATCTGGAACTCCTATGATTACCTTCGATAAACTCATGGGGAGCGAAAATTATCAGTCATGGGCGGACTCGATGGACCTTTGGTTTATTGGTAATGGTTGTGAGGATCATCTTACTATTGCGGACACAAGTATTCCTAAAGATAAACGTACTCAATGGAAAAAAACTTATGCTTTACTATATAATATTCTTCGGCAATCTATTGATGCCAAGACTCTATATAATATTGGAGCCTATAAAACTTGCTACACTCTGGAAGTCAGTGAAGCGTACACTAATGATATTCGGCGTCTACTGCAGGTAATATCCTCCATTGCTAATTTGTTTAGAAGCAGTTTCCGGTATGGATATATATCTTGGGTGTAGACCCAGTGCCTTATAAGGATGAACTTGTATCTATCTTGCCAAAGTCTACTAATGCTGAGATTTCACAATCAAAGATGCATCAAGTCCAATGTTTTCAAAGGCGTTTTCATCAAGGCGAGGTGCCCTAAAAAAGCCCTGAGGCGTCCCAAATAAAACATTATACATAGAAGGCGTACGCCTTCTTCGTTGAGGCGTTAGAAAGGCGTAAAAGGCATATGCCTTTTACGTGTCACAAGTAGATGCGAACACCTCGCAAAATGCTAATCTAGCCTTCAAAATTTGAAAAAAAAAAGTATCAAATTCCTCCCTAAAACTCCAAAAACACTAACTCATATGGAACAAACAAAAAAAAAACCCACCTTTCAGTGAGATGTCTCTAACTTCGGCAATCTAACTTCGTGAAGGCAACTTTGTGAAGGCGTCAGTGACCTCTTCTTCATCCTCTTGTTGCAATCATCTTCAATCTTTGTGAAAAAATCTCAAAGCTCCCTTCATTCCATCTTATCCATCTCGACGACAGAGACATCTTTTTTTTCCCTCTTCTCCATCTCGACGGCATTTTTTTTATGCCCTTATCTATTCTTGTCTATTCTCGATGGTGGAGATATCCTATTTCCCGCTACTCTCCTCTTATGTATTCTTGTTTCCTAATTTACTTATTTTAATATTGAGACTTTTTTGGTAAAAATCATAAAAAGGCCTCTCAAAGAAAAGGTTCCACCCTCCTCCTTGCTCTAAGTTCTCCCAAACCTCCATCACTTTTGCCTCTTTTGACCTAGCCAGGGAATATAATCTAGGGAACAAGTCACACAAAGGGACTTCACTACAACAGCTATCCTCCCAGAATCTCACCCTATCCCGCTTACCAAGCTTAAAACTGCTATTGACCTTTAGTTGAGGAGCTTCCTTGAGAATTTCTTTCCAAATGCTAACCCATGCTTCTACTCCCAACCTTCGGAAACCCGAGCACTAACTAATCCCATACTTGGTGATAAAAGCTCAGGGGCTTGATTCTCACGCAAATCTCCATATCCATTTACCTAATAGGGCTCTATTTAGATTGGAGAGCCTTCGAACTCCTAAACCTCCCTTATCCCTATTTGTACAAACTGTTTCCCATCTCACAGTATAGGGTCTTCTTTCCGAAGTTGCTCCTCCCCATAGGAAGTCCCTTTGAATCTTCTCAAGTCTCTTGCTAACAACCTTCGAGATTCTGAACAATGACATTAGAAACAAAGGCATACTAACCAACATGCTGCGAATAAGAGTGATTCTACCCCCTTTAGAAATGTATTGTCTCTTCCATAAGGCTAGCCTTTTACGAAATTTTTCTTCCACTCTATCCCAAATTGCCAGAGATTTATTCTTTGCGCCAAGAGGAAGCCCAAGATACAAAGTTGGCAGTGTGATGATATTGCAACCCAACTCTTGAGCCAGGATTTTAGGGTCCTACACATCTCCCATAGGAACAATTGAGCTTTTTTCCAGGTTTATCCACATACCATAAAGTGCCTCAAAAAGCATTAAAATCCATTTAAGGTACATCATCTAATCTCTAGAAGAACCACAAAAAAAACAGTGTAAAATGCGCAAAGAGCAAATGAGTAACTTGACATCCTCACCTTCCCTCTTCCCGATCACGTATCGACAAAAAGCCTCGAGTACGCCTTAATGCTCCGAATAGAAAAGGCCTCCATACCAAAGAGGTAGGGAGACAAGGGGTCCCCTTTTCTTAGACCCTTGGAGTTGTGGAAGAAGCCACAAGGGTTGTCGTTGATCAAAATGGAAAAGGTGGTTGTAGAGATACACCAATAGATCCACCCAAGCCATTTTTCTCCAAACCCCATTTTCCACATAGTTTGGATTAAGAAATTCTAGTTCACACTATCATAAGCCTTTTCTATATCCAACTTGCAAAGAATTCCTTTCTCTCTTTTCCTCAACAAGGAGTCTACTATTTCATTTGCCAAGAGGGATGCATCCAAGATCTATCTCCCCTCCACAAACGTATTCTAAGCAACATTAACAACCTTGCCCACCACCCTCTTCAGCCTATTTGCCAAGACTTTGGCAATCCACTTATAAATACTTCCTATAAGACTAATAGGCCTGAAATCTTTTAGCTCCTCTGCTTCTCCTTTTTTCGGAATCAGCACTATGAAGGTTGAATCCAAACTCTTCACAAAGCTTCCTTTGTCATGAAACTCCTTGAATAAGTTCATTATCTCCACCTTGACAACATCAATTCTCCTGCCAAAACACTGTTGTAAACCCGTCAGGGCCCAGGGCTTTATCGCCATTAAGATCAAACAGAGTTGTTCTAACCTGTTCCTCAGAGAAAGGGACTTCTAATATGGACGCTTTTGAGTCGTCAATCCTAGAAAAAACTCCAATCCCAAAGGACTCAATCTCCACTCCTCTTGGTCCGAGAGAAACTTATCAAAAGCTTCCACCACTCCCTAACTTATCTCCCTCTCCTCAGTTAGCCAAACCCTATCAATCTTTAACTTGTGCAAGGAATTTTTTCTTCTATTGAAGTTGGCCATTTTGTGAAAAAATCGTGTGTTCCTGTCCCGTTCTTTCAGCTAGATTTCCATTGACTTCTGCCTCCAGGTAATCTCTTCCATAAGAGCCCACCTCGAATAATCAAACCTAGCAGCCACCCTTTCATCCCTCTTTCCTTGAGTAAGAGATCTCTGGCTTTCCACCTCGTCCCAAAAATCTATTCTTTGTAGTGCTTCTTTCTTTTTAACGTCAACTGTACCAAACACATCTTTGTTCCAGGCCCTTATGAGAGGCTTAAGAGCCTTTAACTTTTCTTGTAAGACAAAACTACTAGAACCCCTAAAGTTGAACCCCTGCCACCATAACCTTACTGAGCCTTGAAATTATCATCCTTGAGCCACATGTTTTCAAAGCGGAAGGGAATTGGACCTCTAACCACCCTTCCCCCTTCTAGCATAATTGGGTAGTGATTCGGACCTTTTTGTTCCATTCTTTTATGTATATATAGATGTCTCTATACTATGTAATACTCACTCACTAATTCAATAAAGATAAGTATTCTTTTTCTTCTCTCATTGCACATGGTATCAGAGCCATGGTTGGTTCTGGAGTGAACCCTTTTTTCCGACAGCCATCTTCTCCTTCAGACCCTTCTCTATCGGACCTTCTCTGATGGATCTTCTTCGACGAACCTTCTCAAGTGGACCTTCTCCAACGGGTCTTCTCCGTTAGATCTTCTCCGGCCGACCTTCTCCGACAGATCTTCCCTATTAGACCTCCTCTGTCGGATCTTCTCTATCAAACCTTCTCTGTTGGACCTTCTCCATTGGACCTTCTCCGGCGAGCCTTTTCCGTCATATCTTCTCCATCGGACCTTCTCAATCGGATCTTCTCCGTCCAATCTTATCCATCGGACCTTCTCCATCAGAGAAGTTGTCAAACCTTCTCCGTTGGATCTTCTCTGTCGAACGGACCTTCTTCGTCGGATCTTCTCCATCAGACCTTCTCCGACGGACCATCTCCAACGGATCCTCTCCAGTAGACTTTCTTCGTTGTACCTTCTCCTACGGACCTTTTCCGTCAGATCTTCTTCATCGGACCTTCTCTTACGGACCCTCTCCGGCAGATCCTCTCCAACGAACTCTCTCTGGCGGACTCTCTCCGACGGACCCTCTCAGGCAAACCCTCTCCAACGAACCCTCCGTTGACAAGCTTGATACATGTGACCTATATGCTCCAGCTTTAGGGGGAATGTTGAAAATCATAGGATATTCTTAGGATATTCTCTAGTTTATCTCCTTCCTTTCTTGTACATTATTTTCCTTCCTTTTTGTATTTTATTTTGTTTCCTTTTTGTTCCATTCTTTTATATATATATAGGTGTCTCTATACTATGTAATACTCACTCATTCAATAAAGAAAAGTATTCTTTTCTTTTCTCATTTTATAGTTGCCAAGGGGTACACTCAGCAATATTGCTCAGACTATTATGATACTTTTTCTCCGGTAGCCAAGATTGTCTCTATTCGCTTACTTCTTTCTATGGCTGCTAAGCGCTCATGGCCCCCTTTTTCAGTTGGTTATCAAGAATGCCTTCCTTCATGGTAATCTCACCGAGGAGGTTTATATGGAGCAGTCGTCTGGTTTTGTTGCTCAGGGGGAGTCTAATTTGGTATGCAAGCTACGTCGTTCCTTATATGATCTGAAATAGTCTCCTCGAGCTTGGTTTAGTCGATTTAGCTCAGTGGTTCAGTAGTTTGGCATGATTAGAAGCACAGAAGACCATTCTATTTTTTATCATCATACCTCTATTAGATAGTGTATTTACTTGTACCTCTATTAGATAGTGTATTTACTTGATTGTTTATGTGGATGACATTGTCATTACAAGTAGTGACCAGGATGGCATTCAAAAACTCAAACAACACCTCTTCAGCCGCTTTCAGACAAAATACTTGGGGAAACACAAGTATTTTTTAGGCATTGAGGTAGCTCAGTCTAATTCTGGAGTGGTTATTTCTCAGAGGAAGTATACCTTGGATATATTGGCAAATACTGGTATGTTGGACTATAAGCCTATAGACACTCCTACATATTCGAATATCAAACTTGTACCAAGTCAAGGAGAACCTCTACAAGATCCAGGGAGATATCAACAACTTGTAGGTAAACTGAACTATCTCACTATCATTCGGCCTGACATTTCTTTTCCTGTGAGCGTAGTTAGTCAGTTCCTACAAATCGCATATGATAGCCATTGGGATTACGCAGATTTGTATTCTCAGTATGTTAAAAAGAAACACCGGTCGAGGTTATATGAGAGCGGAGATCATCACAGGATTATTCGTACAATGATCTGGCCCAGGTGAATTCGCTTTCCTGAGATAGACGTTCTACATCAGGGTATTGTGTGTTCATTGGAGGTAACTTAATATCCTGGAAGAGTAAGAAACAAGATGTAGTAGCCAGATCTAGTGCTGAAGCAGAGTATCAAGCAATGGCCTTAGCAACATGTGAACTCATATGGTTGACACATCTCCTCTAAGAGCTAAGATATGGGCATAGTTGTTAAAAGGGGCACGCTGGCGCCGCGCGAGGAGCCGCCTTGGCCAGGGCTAGTGCCTCGCTTGAGGCTGTGAGCCCCTTCAAAGAGGCCTTTGTTTAGGGCGCCTGGCGCGCCTTCCACCTAGGCTATGAGGCTGCGAAAAGCCGCAGCCTTCTTGATTTCTCGCCTTCTCCATATCTTATTTCTTCTTTTCCTTTAACTAGGCAACGAAAATCCCAATTTTTTAGCCACATGGCTTTTTTCCTGGCGGATCATCGTATTTTTCGATGAAATGAAAACAAAAAATGCCCTAATTAGGGCTTCTTCGGTGAAATGAAAACAAAAAATGCCCTAATTAGGGTTAGAAGGGGATTGTGGCCGAAGAAGAAGAACAACGACACAAAAATGAAGTATTGCAAGAAGAAGAAGAATAAAGAAAACGAAGAGAGAAAAGGAGGTCGTGTATCATGGGAAGAAGAAAAAGAAAGGAAAAAAGAAGAGAGGAAGAAGAAGAAAGAAAAAGAAGAGAAGAGGGGATCAATTACTAGAAGTGCGGAGTTCTTGTTGTCGCGTGACGTTTTTATTTTTGGATTTTTTTTTTTTTCATATCTTTGATTAATTAATTTTTAATATTTTTATTTACTTAATCTATTTTCATATTATGTTTTTTATTAAGATAATGTTAAAAAGGAGGAGTCACTTAAATGTTAATTTTTACTTATTAAGATAATACTTATTTTTTGATTAAACAAAGGATAATACTTATTTTTTATTTTAAAAAAGGGATAACACTTATTTTTTATTTTAAAAAAAGGATAACACTTATTTTTTTTTTTTTTTTATAACAAATTATTTGTTTATAATTAACAATAATAATTATGTATTGTAAATAAATAATAAATTATTTATTTATAAATAAATAATATGATATGTATTATAAATAAATGATAATAAATTATCTCTATTTATTGATAATATTTTTATTTTATTTATTACTATAAATAAAACAATTATGACGTTTATTATACTTAGAAAACATAAATACTAAATAGTTATATATATATATATATATATATATATATAGAGTGCGCCTTATATGAAAAAGCCTGCGCCTTGCGCCTTGGCGCACCTTTCACAACTATGGATATGGGAAGGATGAACAGATAAAACTTATATGTGATAATCGAGTTAAACTGCGTATTTTAAATGCTTGGGTTCCATGAGAGGGCCAAAGCGCGTCGAAGTGGATTGGCACATCGGAGAGAAGATTGCATCGGGATGCGTGACTACTAGTTTTATCAGCTAAATGGCCCAATATGAGATATCTTTCTTAAATTCTGCTTGGAAGTCACTGGGATAAAGTATATATGCTGACAAGCAGTCTTTTGACCCAGTGCTCCCGGCTTGAAGAGAGTGTTAAGGTTTAGTCTACTAATCCGTTTAAGATTATTTTCTTTTCTCTCTTTGTATCACAATTAGACTTGCTTTGTTTATTTTTCTTTCTAACACTAAAGTATAAATATGTATGTTTTCTCCTTTGTAAATTAATGACAATTAGAGTATTCATTTTCTCTCAACAGTACCAATAGACATGAGGTATAACTTATAAGTTCGGACAAACATACTTCCTGTAAAACAAAGGAACCCAAAATAGAAGGGAATAAAAAAAAGATCACACACAACAAAAAACAGCAAAGTCCAGCCTTAAATGATTTTGTGTACGATTCTGTGTGTAGGAAGCAAGCCTCACTCAAGTGGTAAAGAGGATGAAAATGGTTTTCAGAAGGTTCCAGGCGCAAGTCCTAGTGGGAACAAAAATTTACCTACCAAAAAAAGGAACCAAAGAATGCTTCATGAAGATACCTGTAGGAGTGTCAAATGCAGGCAACAATCTCCGTGCCAGATCCTCAGCCAAATGGAGCAATTGATTGTCATATGATGGAATTTTCATACCCTGCACTCAAAAAACATAGAAAATCCGGAAGAACATAACAAGGAGTACACCATAACACTGCAGCAATTATAGAAAGTGGAAACAAAAGTAAAAGGAAGGGAAAAGAATTTTAAGACACTTCTAACCAAAACAACGTTCCAGCTGCAATCTGAAAGTAAATTGGCATATACACTTTGATAAAATGAACGTATATCCTGAGTTTTAGTAAATAGGCAAATTGGACTCATACCATGAATCCTACTGCAGTAAAGCAACCCATAACAAGTTGTATCACTGTTCATACTCAAATAGAATGGCATATTGACTGTCGCAACCGATCTAGTACCATATGTGAGCATAAATTTGTCTTGGAATAATCCATTATGTATATAGTGAATTGTACAATATACTGCATAGTAGTTGCATTGCAAAACAGAAAGCAAAACACATTTAATAGCTAGAATATCTATTATCTTTATTAAGTAGGATCAGTATTCACAATATTCACTGAGTCCCTTCAATCCAGCAATTTTCACAAACATGATCCATCAAAGATATCATACCCAATTGATATCAGACCAAGCACTCTCAAGCCCAGTGGATAGTCATAACTACAGCATGACCAAGATGAAGGAGCTTTTGCTCTCAATTACACCTCCTAATTGATCCAGATCAACAAAATCTAATGTTATCACTCATCTAGCATTGCATTATTGCATGCCAATTGGTACAACATGCTTGCTGTCCCACAAGAGTTCTAAGCACATTTTCAATTTCTAATTTATGTTGTTCACCCAAAGAGCTGTTTCCAACAATAGGGTTTTTAAGTTTTGAAAATATTGGATTAGGAAGTCCTTTTAGGAGTAAAAATCTTTGTTTAATTGATTGTAGTCTACTATCAGTTAGGATCTATAGCTTAAGAATAGAAGCTCAGGTTTACAGAAATCATACCATAAAACATCAAAGCATTTAAAATTGGGGCATGTTCTAACCATTGTAATTGCTGCATTTATTTTCTTTAATATAAACTAGTTAATGGAAGTACATGTTAGTTTCCTTCTTGGAGTGCCTATAAACTAATAACAAAAGACATTATCAATTGCCAACCCCACTGTGCCAGGAAATAGGATTCTAATTGAACAAATAGTGCAATACACAATTACTTTGCTTTACATCACAGTGCACATGAGGGATTATTTGGAAAAAGAAAATCCACAAAGGTGTGTGAAAAATACCGTAGCATAATCACTGGCAATAAGATGAGCAGAAAGTAAACCTCCAAGGATTCGGATGGTAGTCTCAAACACAGATACCGTCTTATTCTGCAATTGGATACAATAAACACAAAAGTTCAGATTGAAATGTTTATTTTGCACAAGCCAAAGCAGTAAGCCTAGCCAGATTGAAATGCTGTCAACAGATTGACAAAGGCAACAATAGCCAAAAATAAGAGTGTACATTAAGAACTAAATAATGCAACAAAAAAAGGTCCAATAAGAAGAACTAAAGAGAGAAAAATAAGAATACTTTGAAACTTCAAATTCTTGATGAATATCATTGCTTACAAAATAAATATTGAAGTGTGAAAATTTCCGCAGTGCATTACAATATTTTATGAGACCATACATTTTACAGAGATCAAATTGAGAAATTTTGAGATAGTTCTAATTTCTAATCACTTATGAAGAATGCAAGGACATAAGAAAGAAATTTTGGATTGTGAAGGTTTATTTGACATTGAAAATTAGCAGTTTTAAACCTCCCCCCACACACACACACACAAAAAAAAAATGAATAAATAAATAAAGATGGGAAAAAAAACTATTAGTGCACCATAAGAATATATCGGGTAAGTTTTCATTAAGTATCAAAATGTAGAAAGATTTGTTACAACTGATAATATGAATCCTAGGGCTCAAGTGGTTGATTTGTTTTACAAAACCAGAGCCTGTCAAGGTATTATGTGCGAAAAATCACCCCAAAAAGGTTACATCATCACTGCAAGAAAGGAGCATTACTCACAATATCAAACCGAAGATTTTTACCAATCCATTCAACAGAGGTAGCAAACTGCTCTCGGTCACCCAATAAAGCTAGCATGTCTAAGGAGTCAATCTGTGACAACATGGTGCCAACATCATATAGAAGTTTAGTATGAAAACTTCAATAATAAATATATGAACTAAAAAGAACAAAAGAAAATGGATTTCTCATACCAGAGTCAAGGCATAACCTCCCAATGTATCTTCTCCCTCACATGACAGAGGTCTTAATTCATCAAGAGGAAAAGCATTCTTCATATATCCATCAAACGCATGATAGAACATGCCACGTACCTATAGCATAGGTTAAATGCATCAATTTCTGATCATAAAGTCTTTAGCTTAAGTCCCAATTCATATTGAAACTTCCCTTTTCCTTAAGTTCTAATTATTAAGGTGCAGTCTAAGCTAACGGCCAATCAAGCTAGAAAAAGGATTAATCCGCCTATCATAGAGCAATTAGAAATTCTTCCATCGAATAAGATGAAGAAGAAAACACCATTGCAATAACCAACAGTTACATTTCAGTGAATCAGCTACCATTTCGTCCAAGGAAAAAAAGGCATCCAAAAAGGAATTGCCAAAGTGCCTGCCCCATGAAATTATTGAAATCCTCACCACAAATCCCAATTTTATGTTAAAGCAAAATGAATTAAACTGCTTCAACAAGCATAATGAGCATGATCCAACTCAACTGCTTCTTCTATCATACTCACTCTCCAGAAACTTCATCAGTACCCTCCCCCCCACCCTAGGGCAAAAATCACTAGTCACTAGAATTGCTCCATCAACTAACCAATCTCAACTCTCAAATCACAACAAACCCTAACGCTACATCTAATTGCAAACAGAACATAGCAAAAATTATATAAGAACATCGAAACTCAAAAGGAATTGGATTCTACAACAAGTCGACAATTTCCTCATATTTCTATCATTTTCCAGCATTTTCCGGGGAACCAAACCGCGTAATTGAAGTCCAAAAAACAAAAAACAAAAAGACCTCGTCGCGCAGTAGTTTGGCTTCCTCGGGAGTGACGCCTTCGGCGAGAGTGGTGAGAATGAAAATGTGAGATAATAGGAGTGTTGAGAAGAATAGAATCCATGGTTTCACAGTTTCCATTCTGTGCTATCCGTCTCCCTCCGTCTCTTGCTTTAAGCAACAGTAACATCTGCTTTTCTCTTTCTCTTCTGCCCTTCCAAAGCTCTCATGGGGAACCTTTTTTTTTTTTTTTTTTTTTTTTAAATGAGGGAAACACATGGAAAGAATGCTGATCAAATACAGAGAAACTGGGCGAAGCCAACATAGAAATAAAATTATGTTTTATTTTTACGGTTTGGGAATTCAACTCGTGGCCTTTTTGGTATTTTCATTAAACGGGGAAAATTAAAATTCTGTTTTTTGAAGATGTATTTGTTATTAAATACGCGAATGAATGTCGTTATATTAGCATAACAATATCGTGATGTATATTGATGTCGCATTAGCAAGCGCGTTAAAGTAATCTATCGTTAAGTAGCACTGTATGCGTGATGTATATTGATATACTGTGCTTATAAGCGGCACATTCGTAACCTAAATCCCTACGTGTGAATGCCACATCTGCTTATTGATGTATATAAGAGAATTAAAGTGAAAATAAAATCATTTCCTTAAGGCTTTCTACTCTGTCTTTTGGTGTTTATCTACTTTCTCTTTTGTCTCTACCATTCTCTCTATTATATTCTAACAGCCTTAATATTTTGCAATCGTTATCGTATGAATCTACCAATTAGTAAATATTTTTTGTGCAAGGTGAGTATTTTTTTATTAATCAACTTATATTTCATCTTACAGTAGTGCCTTTTTATCTCTTTTATTGGCACGAAGTCAAATCTCGACCTAAAGTATCCTTCTCTTTCGCAGTGGCGATGGATATTTTAAAATGTCTAATTAATTTAAGGATTCGTTTATTTTGCAAAGTGTGGCAATATTGAAACCCCAGTTACATTCTCGAAGTGAGTGAAAATAATTATCATCACGGTGCCTTGGCGGCTGGAAATGCCTCCAGTGCCAGATACTTCTTGTATTCTGACGGAATCCTCAAATGCAAAAGATAAAGCGAATCTGTTGGTTTTATTTGTAAATCCCATTTGCATGAGCCCTCTGACTGATATTTATACATTAGAGACTGAACCTTGTGGAAGAGGTTGAAGGATAGAGTATGATCATCTTAAGACTATTATCCTTCCCTCGAAGCCTTACCAATATAGCCCAGCAAAATCTCATACTATAAGATTTTTAAATCGGTCACGACTATAACTCGGCACTTGTGTGTTATTTGTATTTACACGATGTTGATGACATTTTCCCCAGGTTTGGGTTATGCGGTATCAAGCTCGCGATGCGGATCTATTAGAAAACTTTCTCCGCTTTACATGCTTGAATATTGTATTACTGCTTGTGTCTGAAGTATCGATTTGCCATACTGCGTTTAATTTCTATGCTCCTCAACGCTATTGAGCAAACTAATGGTCTTGCTCCAAAATCATGATCTTAGACCTGCTTGGCTCAAGCATTGCACAAGCACATGCAAACTCTAAGAAAATTATTGGTCATTTTAAGGCTAGCCTTGATGAGGAATATAATCCACGAGAAGGGAAATGTGGGAAAAGTTCATATACAAATCTAACTTTTGACCGAATCATGACGAAAGAAGCCAAGAAGGTGACTAATGAAAGTATTTGCCATCGTTGTGGCATGGTAGACAGTCACGTACTTGTCGTGCGCCAGAAGCACTGTTGATCTATGCGGGCATCTTTAAAAAATCTACGGTGAAGCGTGGTGAATCTGGCCAATTTAAATTAATCCTATATTGCCATAACAGCTGTTGAAACCATGATATCTACGTTGGTGGGATCCTCTTGCTCTGAGTAGCAAATGCATCCACTGGATGTCTGCGATTTCTTTGAGGACCTTTGATTACTTTGATGAAGCGTCGGTAGTGGATGACATCTTTGATTTGAGATTTTATGATTAATAATTTATTTTCTAGTTGTTTTTTTCTTTAAATGTATTACCTTTTTTATTGTTCTTTAATATGGTTATGCAATGAAATGCTTATGAACTTGATATAATATTTATTATTTTGAAATTTTATTTGACCTATAACTAATATGAAAATTTTATGATACTTGACACACTGAAGTTATCCACTTATAAATGCAAATGGAAAACAGAAAAAGGAAGATGTTTGTTTGTGATAGTGCATCAACGCATACCGTATTTAAGTAGTAGACAGCACTTTTATCGAGTATGACAACGTCACGTAAGACACATGTCCATACAATGTCTAGTCCCTATTCCGATTATTGATGGTTTCGGGAATGCCTGATTGTTTTGCGAAAGTACCATCCTCATGTGAGGCCCATTTCTAAGCGAGTAAGATCAAGGAATCTACTTGGCTTCAAAGATGTACGTAGTAATGGGTACCATGTTAAGACTATTTATGACGAAATAAAAGAATATATTGGCATTACTCTTATAAGATGGGCAAGACCACCATCCGCGAGAAGCTAAGCTTCTTCTTTGAGTTTATGTTATTGTCATGATTAAAAGTAAATTTGAAACCTACTCCACCATATCTTGGAAATTGGTAAATCCACGATCGGTTTGGATTATGAAAAAGCGATCGCCTTGGTCACCCTGGCGTTTCAATGATCGCATTAGAATAATCCATATCTGAAAAGAGGCGCCCTTTAAAGGATACAAGATATTGTTGTCCAAAGATTATAATTCGCGAAACTTGTTCACGAGCTCATTGTCAAACCTTACATAACAAAGGGTGATCTTGAATCCCTTTATTCCACCGCGAAGAATTGAGGTGATATTTGTGGACCCGATCCATAACCACGAGTGGACCGTTTCGATATTTTATGAAACAGTGGGGCTGCATCGTAGATGGTCATGTTTATCTATTATCTCTATACATTCACCTTTGCATGTTTACTTGTGCATATTATAAAAACCGGGCATAATTCACGATTTATCGATTAAAGGTATAAGGATGGATAATCTTGGTGAATTTACATCAAAGAGTTTTGGTATATTGTGCTTCACTCGGAATCGAGTTGAGCACCGTCGCATATGTTCATACTTTCAAAATGGATTAGCGAAATCCTTAGATTAAACATATACAAATCATTGCCGCCCTTTATTATTGAGAGCGAATCTCAACGATATAGCATGGGGTCATGCCCTTTGCATCTGTTGCCTAATAGATTACTTTACTTGCTAGTCTCTCTGATCTCCCCTTCAAATGGTTCTTGGTTATGAACCTGATATTTCACATTTACGCACCTTTGGTTGTGCAGTACAGGTGCCTATTGCACCACCAAAAAGAACGAAAATGGGTCCCCAACGCCATTTGGGCATTTATGTTGGGTTTAATTCACCGTCCATCATTAGGTTCTTGGAACCAACTGCAGTGATCTTTTCTTTTGCGGTCGCGATTGTCATTTCAATGAGACTATGTTTCCACATGGTGGGACACTAAAAATTTGAAATGCGTTTGCAAAGCAAACGATTAAGGTTTTTCTCTGGAATGAAAATTTTATCTCAATTCGACCAAAGAACTCACGAATGAAAACGACGTCGCGGTCGTAATCCATTTACGAGGCTATAGCCAATAGACTTCTGATGTTAATAGTACTGCTAAGGTACTTGAATCTCGCCTTCATTTGGAAATGCTCCGGCTAGGATATTTATTCGAAGGACAAGTAAAATGGATGAAAATCCCACGGGTTGAAGCGTGGTAGACCCGATAGGATCGAAAAGATGCTTGTTCTCAGCGAAGGGAAAGAATCAAAGATCCACTCCATAGAGCACGGTGTTGTGCTTACTTCTAAAAGAAGCAATGCCCTTGAAGAAGCCTGAGCCATGAAAAGATCCCACCAACCACAGGAATCAGGAATTCCGATACATATTGTAATGAGATTTGGGACGAAATAAAATTATCATTGATATTTTGCATTCTCGATTGCTCCTTAAAATTATGGATGATGATTGTGAAACGCAATCTATTATTGAATGTCGTCAAAGGCAAAATTGGCTAAGTTGGAGAAGCGATTAAATTTGAATTAGCCCTAGCTAAACGAGAGGTTTTTTGACCCATAACTCGCATCCCCGATAATGTAAAACCCGTTGGATATAAATGGGTATTTGTCCGGAAACGAAATGAGAAAAATGAGGTTGTCAGGTATAAAGCTCGACTCATTGCCTAATGATTCTCCTAGAGACCTGGGATTGATTATGATGAGACATATTCACCTGTGATGGATATGATTACATTTCGTTTTCTCATTAGTCTGGTAATCTTTGAAAAATTGGAAATGCGTCTTATGGACATTGTGACGGCATATCTATATATAGCTCATTAGACAAGGATATTTATATGAGAAAATTCAGGGGATTCAAAATGCTGATGCATGCACTCCATGACTTATTCTCAATAAAATTGCAAAGATCTTTATGCGGGTTAAAGCAATCGTCGCATGTGGTATCAGCGCTAAGTGAGTACTTAATTAAGGAAGATGCAAGAATGATCCTATATATGTCCGTGCGTGTTTATTTACAGAAATCGGAAAGCCCGGTTGCTATTGTAGTAGTTTATGTCGACAATATAAATTTAATTGGAACTCCAGAAGAGTTAGCTAAAATTGCTAAGTATTTGAAAAATGAATTTGAAGTTAAAGATAAAATTGCAATAAAACTTTGTTTTACGTCCTACGGCTTGAGCATAAAGCGAATGGAATAATCGTCCATCGATCATTATACATTGAAAGATTGCTTAAACGCTTGACATGGACAAGGCTGCTTTGGCTGAGCACCCACATGGTTGTAAAGGTCTCTAGATCCCCCAAAGGATCGAGTTTAGTCTTAGAGAATCGTGAAGAGATACTTGGTCTGAAGTACCATATCTCTCCGATGCAATTGGGGCTTTGATGTACTTAGCCTGATGTGCGAGACGGACATCGCTTTTTGCGATAAATTTATTGGGCACGTTTTAGAATTGCAGGCGATTTGGAACCTTGGAATGGAATTAAACATATTTTTCGTTACTCTCGGGGAACCATAGATTTGGGATTATATTATTCCAAGGAATCTACTACCTCTGGTTTTAGTTGGATGTCGATCTTGGATATAGACACAGTCCACACATAAAGCTCGCTCTCGAAAGTGGTTATTTATTTTGTTATAATGGCACCGCCATTTCTTGGCGTTTTCTGAAGCAATCGCTGGCCAGCTACATCTTAACCACTCACGAGATCATTGCTTTATATGAAGGTACGGAAGGGTGTGTTTGGTTAAGATCCATTATAACACATATTCCACGATTCTTGTTGCCTTAACCGCAGGTTACAATTCTCCCACTATAATTTATGAAGATAATCTTGTGTTTGCCTGATTAGAGATTCTATCAAGGTGATAGGACCCGAGCATATCTACGCGAAATTTTTTATACTCATGAACTCGAAAGTCGACAAATTGATGTTAAGCGATTCAATCCATAAATAATCTTGCAAAATCTTTTACCAAATCATTGACAGCGTCGACTTTTGAGGGTAGTATATGGCATTGGTATCACGGTGAAGGTTCATAAGATCACGAGATTAACTAGCGATAGTGGCTATATAGCTCGAATCGAGGAAGATATTGTGAACTATGCATTGTATTTCTTTTCCACTTTTATCAGGTTTACCATCCCATTTCTGGGTTTTTAAGACTTCAAGGTTTTTAATGAGGCAATTAATCGTCAGTAAAAGGGAGAGATGTAAATATTTATCTGTTTATCTTCTTTTTACTTTTGTCCGTTTTTGTCCCATTGGAGTTTTAAACCCAGGATTTTTAATGAGGCGGTATCGTTGATGCGCATTCATGAATCTGATGAATATTCAAGAAGTGTTAGCAAAATGCGTGAATGAATGTCGTTATATTAACGTAATCTATATACATCGATGTATATTCAATGTACCTATTATGACACATTCGTAACCTCGTTCTCGTATGAATGCGAAATACTCACTTGATGATATATATAAGAATAAGAAATTAGAAATAAAATCGCTCCTCGACTTTCTCTATAATCTTTTGGTCAACATCTACTTTATTTCTTAATCTCTGCATATTTTATATTATATTACTTTTAACACAATATTTTATAAATAGTATTAAAAAAAAAAAAATTCTGAATATCTATACCATACAAAATTTATCAAATGTCATGGGAGAGGAGAATCAGACTTTCAGTTATAAAATTTTCAAAATATCAAAATTATTTTTACATTTAATATAAATATTCTAAAAAATAGTTTTGATTTTAACAGAAGCATTTAGTTGTGTTTTTTCTAAATCCAAAACCATTTCGGAATAGCCATAACTCTGATTGGTTACTTCTTTTTTTCTCTCTTTTAGTTCTTTATTCCCATTTTCAAATCCATTTGTCATATTTTCTGAATCGTTTTCAGTTCTTTTACATGTATTAATAATCAACACACAATCTTGCTTCTTTAATAAGTTTTTTTACATCTATTAACTTTGTATCACATGGTAATATTATATTCTTTACAAATTTGAAATTTGTCATATTGGGATTCAAATCCCTCAACTCTTTCTTATAGGACATTAGTTTTTAACCATTTGAGTTAGGTCTTATTGGCCTTTTTTATTAAGTTATATCCTTTAAAAAAGCATCTATATTTTTAAAATTAAACCCCCATAAAAATGATTTGTTTTCCATCTATAACTAACTCTTTATCGTAAACTTCCTAAATCATGTAGAAAATTATTATTCACTCTCCTTGAAATCAAACATCTTTGTTAACATGCTTCAAGATAAAGATCAAGTTCTAATACCATTATATATCGTAATCAAGTTCTAATTCCAATATCTATCTCAACCATAGACTATTCAATCTTCAATATACCCTTGAGATCTGGATCAAATGGTGAAGGGATGGGATGGGTATATGGAAGAACCAAGATATAATCCAAAAGAGAGTATTACAATATAATATACAAATTAAGTAAATGTAATAAAAAAAAAAATCTTATACATGATTGATTCTTCTTCACGCATTATTAGGTAATGCAAGACAGTACAAAACAATCCAAACATTAACCATGACGGTTGTATTGTAGGGGTACTTGAAGATGGAACAAGGATTGAATTTATTAGCTTTAACCTCCGTCATAAATTAAAATAGTAATGTACGTTCATTTTATACAAGTGGATTGCTTGAGCACACCTCAACTAATCCCATAGACCATTGAAGGAAGTTAACAACCGAGTAAAACCTTCATCAACTAATCTCATAGACCCTTGAAAAAAGTTAACAGCCGAATAAAATATTCAATGACCATGAAAGAACTCGCTCATATTTTAAATGGCATAAGCTCTTTCTTTTTCTTGTTAGTTGCAAAAACTTTGTAGAATCATGCCCATTACCAGAAGGAAATACAAAACTGATGGTTGTTGGCCGGATGCTTTTTGGCTTGTTACTCAAACTGCTACGGATGGTTGTTGTTGCTGACCATTTACATCCATGAAAATAGACATATGGGGATCACATCCCAGAAAATCTAGATCAATGATTCAATCAAAACAATTTGGAAATGAAACAATCGTTTTTGCTGCCATACTAGTTGGAACTTCAAATGCCCATGATTACTTTCCTTTACCACAGCTAGGTAGTAACACACACACGTAACCTTAGACAACAATGTGCTCAATAAAGATTTAGCAAAAATAAACAATAAACTGAAGGAATCATCAGAGAACAACAAAGGAAAACTGCAAAAGAACGATTTATAAGGAGCACCAGAGTGTGACGGAGACCCACAAGTGACCAACGAAGATAACTTGGCACAATTAACAACTAAAATTAATCCTCAAACAAATTGGCTATGGTGGTGCCAGAAATGCCATCAAATTGATGTCACAGTAGGCATGATGTATACAAACCCTACAATTTTTCCAAGAAAATAAAAATGTTGAAGCAGGTTAAATCCTCGCCGCAGAATCTCACAGAAACATCCTGTGAACAACTGGTCTATTGACTGCTGCAAAGAGGAGGATACATCAGCATCATGTCACTGGGCTGGATTCATGCCTGTGGGGCAAGCAATAAAAGGGGTGAATTGAGTTAAGAGCATTGTGCATTGGCCGCTTACTCGGCTGTAAACGAGAGAAGGATTAATGCATTGTGTTTTATGGAGCATGTATTAACATCTTGCTGTGTTGGAGGACATAGCCCACTGGAAAAACTGTGCTGCCAAGAGGACCGACTATACTACTTAACAGCACAGGAGTTAATTTCATTCACCTCCTTCTATATTGGTTAAATGCACTTAACCTCCATTGGTTTGTAATTTCACTGAATAGCTCCATTATTTCGAATGAAAGAGGAAGGTAGGCAAGAATAACAAATGAAACTGGGAGATATTTGATGACATTGCAAACCAATGGAGTTAAGTTTATTGAACTAAAATCTGAGAGAAGGTAAGTGAAATTAACTATCGACATTACTAAGATAAAACCATGTTTATTAGATTAAATTGCAGGGAGGCAAAAGCATCATAACTTTCGAGGGACAGTCTAAGCCCATATTACAAACTTACAGTCATTGTACCTGTTGCTTTTTCTTCTTTGGCCTTCTCTTTCTCCGGGGTTTGTGAGCATCAGAGTTGGAACTTAGATTGCTACTATGACCTGCTCTAGAACTTGAGGGTCCCCTGGTTTTGAAGGAATGCCCACTCCTGCTATTTGATGTATTACTGGACGTTGACATTTCAGCCCTCTGTATAGATGAATTTTTGCTAGATGAGGCTCCAAACCTTGATTTTGTACGAGCAGAACTTGTAAACGAATTAGCTGACGGCCGAGGAGGCGGCATTAGAGCACGAGCAGAAATCTGCTTCTAAATGAATAGGTTTTCATAGTAAGTACACAGCTAATAGATCAGTATAACCTTTTTAACAATAAGGTATCCAAATGAAAAAGGAACCTGATTCCTTTCGTCACTGGACATGCCAGATGCTGCTTTTCCTGAAGTACTAGAAGCCGGTTCCCTGCCAAACAAGTAACAAAATCCTTAGCTGGCCCTTAAGAGATAATCTCTAGATAATATGAAAAAAAGATATGTCTCAGAAGATTCAATAACCAATTACTGGCACTCTGTTCATAAAAATGGAAGTGTCATCAAAATATCTTGGAATGATATTTATGTAGAGCTGCTCCATATGGAAAACAAGTGCTATAATAATCTCAGATCCTCCATTTCAGCACACTATTTTGAGGGCAACAAATAAACAAGCAAACTTATATTCCATTGTTAGAACTACAGTGGCATCTCCCATACAAGTGAAATTGTGTACCTTGTGCTTTTATCAGTCCATTCATCACCGACATCTGCTTCATCACTAGAGCTTCCAGTTAAGAAAAATCATCACCTCAGATCCAAAAGCCCATCATCTTCACTCCCTGTCTCTGTTAACAGAAGTCCAAAAAGTCCATCAGTCCAGTGAGCATAGAGAAAGTCCAGCCAGCCACTAAAACTATGGGTTTTTTCAGTTAAAAGAAGAATACTGCTAAAGAAGAAAGCAGATTAGGGACAGTATACACCCAAAATCACCACAATTACAACCCAAAAGATAGGTCTCTCCAAACATATTTATCAATTTTGCCCCCAAAATGTGCATGAAATTGTCTAATGTCTATATGTAATTTTTGTAGGACTTGCAACAATGCTCCAGGACTTTTTTTTTTCCTTTTCATATAACATTATGGTTGACAATATAGTAACTTTATTTCTTTGAAGAGAGCTATTTAGTAGTTAGTTGGCATTGTAATTTAATTGGTATTGATTAAGACAGTTATAGAACAAGCTAATGAAGATGAAAAGAGGTAGAAGCTGGTTTGAAATAGAGCCAAAGTCCTTTAAGATCTCAATTGACTAAGTAAAAGGTAAGGTGATAGAAAATATTATAGAGAGGGGCCACAGCTTCTCTGGATAAATCAGATTAGGCAAAAAGGGTGTCCTCATTACCAGAAGAGTCAGAGGCTTGTTTTTAGAGACAGGACCTGAATAACTTCAACAAGATTTGCTTAGAGGGAAGTGGGACTTACAAGCTAGGGCTCTAGAGTAATGGCATCCTTTGTACTCTGTGTGCGCTATGGAGGTAACAACTTTCTCCATGGTGCTTCCAAAAGAAAGGGGATAGCTGGAGGGGCAGAATTTTTTTTTTTTTTGATCAGTAAAAGCAGAATATCTATTGAAAAAATGAGCGCATAGCTCCCAAAGAGTACACAAGAAGAGTACAAAAGGGAGAACTTCCACTCTCTTATACCCCAACCAAGTTAAGCTGGAGGGGCAGAATTTGCATGCTAAAATGCTAAGGAGTTTCCAAGTGGTGCCTCTTCCTAGAATCGCTGAGGTGACTCAAGCTTGCAAATCCTCTTTGACAGTAGAGTTAATGGAAGAGGGGTAAAGCGTCTTTAAAGTAGGAGAATCCTATGTAACTGAGGTGAAAAAAGATCATATGAAGTTGAGAGAAGTTGTATGGATTCGGTGTGAACGGTTGGATTCCGTCAATAAGATGCAATCCCTTAAACATTGCCTAATAGGTGGATGGGGAGAATACTCAGAGGCCCTGTTTTTTGCCTTCCTTAAAGTCTTGGGGTCAGTATAACTAGTTAAAAGGGAACTCCATTTAGCTTTGCAGGAAAGATACCCTCTTGTTTGAGTTTGAATTCATCCCTGAAGTGGAGAGGGTTCTTCAAGAGGGAACCAGAAGCTTTCAAGGAGACAAGGTGGTCATTGGGCACGCAGGTCACAGCGACTACTTGTTATAGAGACAAGTCAGAATCAAAGGAATTTTCTGGTAGAACAGGGAGTTTTTAAGCAATTGAGGGATATCTATGGAGGTTTTGTGATGTTGGATGAAAGCACTTCAAATCAGTAAAACTTGCAACAGGTGAGGGGTTCTAATGAGAGAGCATGGAGGAAGGTGATGGGAATGTTACAGGTGAAGGTGGGGCAATCTTAGTATGCCATTAAAGGATGTTGCGAGATTTTACAATGGTTTTCTTAGGTCGTGCTGAGAAAGACTAGAACAAAGTTTGAGGTGAGGGAAGATGTGGAGGGAGTGTACTTCAATGTGGTGAGCAAGTCTCAATTTTGCAACAGAAAAAAGGGAAGGCTAACATGTTGCCCAACAGATAAAACATAGAGTAAAGGCCTTCACAAGCCTTCTGGTGGTGGGCAGCAAGTGTGGCCCATGATTCAGAGGGAGGCATTTTGGTGGAGTGCAACCTTAATTGGGAATGATACTGTACGATAAATAAGCAAGCCAGAAGGGTGGTCTCAGTCCAAGTAAGAAATGGATCTTGCCACAAAGAGGGTAGTACGACATAAGCCAAGTTAGGCCTAAGGGAGGTAAGGAAGTGAAATTTGACCTTGATGTGTATCAATTCTATAAAATATGATTCAACTCTAATTCGATTAATAAAAATCTAAAATTCCAAACATTTAAAAAGAACATTTCATAAAAAATATGATTTTATATAACACATGCCTCTTGCTAGAAACAATCCAAAGGGACTTCCTGTGGGGTGGGGGGAACCTGGATAAGAAGCCTCACATGGTGAATTGGGCCACGGTGTGTACAGATAAGAAAGTTGGCGGATTGGGGGTCAGAGGCTTACACAACCTAAACAAAGCCTTGTTAGGAAAATGGTTGTGGCGTTTCGCAAACGAAAGGAATTCCCTTTGGAGGAAGACTATTAGGAGCAAATTTGGGAATCACGGGGTTGGTGTTCGAATTGAAATTAGGAGCAGTTTTGGGACGAGTTTATGGAAAGAAATTAGGAAGGATGGGATTTGGTTGGCAAATTCAAATTTGTGGTTGGTAATGAGTAGCAGAATGGAGTTTGGAAAGATGCACAGGGGGGGGGGAGGAGGCTTTGTGCATCTGGTTCCATTGTTGTTCCCAGCTTGGCGGGTTCGAAGATGCGATGATTAGGGAGTTTTGGGATGTTTCGAACGGTGGTGGATGGTCCCCTCGTTTTAGCAGGCCTTTCAATGATTGGGAAGTGAGGGAGGTGGTGAATTTTATGAAAATGATTCATCCCTGGAAAGTGGTCGCAAATAGGGACAAGGCTAGTGCTTAAAAGGGTGCGCCGACGTTTATTCGATGCAAAGCTCTTGTATGAGGAGGGGTTTTGAATCGCCTTGAAGTTGAAGACAAAACCTTTTCTGCTATATCGAGTTTGGAACAATATGGTCCCTTAAAGGTGGGTTTTTTGCTTGGGAGGCATCTTGGGGAAGGTGATGGCTGGAACCAGCTTCCAAGAGAGGAAGATCTTTAGCCAACGGATGCTACCTTTGGCTGAAGAAGGAGGAAACCACTAAACCGTCTTACAGTTCGTTGTTCGAGTAGAATGCTTTGGGAACTTATTTTGGTATAGTGGGGTTTGGATGGAGTCTTCCCTTTCTCGGTGTAGCGAGTCATGGCACAGCAAGGAACAAATGGGCAAAGCCCATGAAAGTTGGAGGGGGGCTGCGCCTTTGTGCCTCTTACGGGCGGTGTGGTGCGAGAAATGAGGTGGTCTTCGATGGTAAGGACCTTAATGTATAGATTAAAGAATTAACTCGTTTCGCAGCTTTTGGTCTTGGGCGAGCGTGTCTAGTGGGGTTAGGAGACGAGAAGTATTTTGGATTTTTAACTGGATGGGGTATAGGTAATTGTTTCGGGTTTGGGGGTTTTTCTTCATGTTTTGGTCAGCCTCGGGCTTTGTCCCTTTTGTATACCTTCCGGTGTACTTTTGGCGCTTCTTGTTTTGTGATCAATGCATGTTTCTTTATCCATCAAAATATATATATATAACACACCTCTTCAATAAGGCATGTCTTAGCAAGTGGCGGTTAAACCTATGCACATAAAACAACCATTTGTATATTTCCTGAATACTGTGGGCTGCTTCTGGGTGTTTAATATATTTTTAGCAACAAAAAATGGAAAAATAAGTACCTATAAAAAAAAAAAGAACCTATGGAGTGATTAATTTAAGTCCTGTTTGGAATGATATAGGTGATGCACTCCTTAATAATGAATGGCCTCAAGTTGGAATAGATCCTTTGTTGAGAAGAAGAAGGAAAAAACTCAAAGTTGCTGCTTAGTGCTAATTCTAGACCATATGGAAAAAGGAAAACAAAAGAGTGTTCAAAATATTGAAAAAGTATTTATCAAAAAAAATTTTGAAAAAGTAGACCAGTCAATCAAACAATCCTTCATATATAATTTTTTTAGAGTGGGTTAAAGTGTACATAAGACATTTCTCAATGCCCATGGTTGACCTTAATGAGTAGCCTGGAGCTCTAAGCACGGGAGTTGTTTGTGTTTATTTTATTTTGTATTTTTAATCTCTATTTGTTTTGTCTAATTTTTAGTCCTTGTATTACCCTGTACATGCTTTTATATCTTTTTGTTAGGCTTTTCAATGGCTGATCTTTGTCTAGAAAAGAACAGAAAATTGAAGAGTTCAATAAAATCATGAGCCAAAATATTGAAATAAAAATGATTAGAAGATGTACAGCTTCAGCCAAAACATATTCCCCAATAAAAACATCTCCACAGTACTTTAATGAGGATATCATCTCCAGCAAATTGTTTTATGATGGAACAAGCATGTTAGTATCAAAAAAATGAATTTTTTAATTGGGTGGCATGGTCTTTATTAGAAATATAACAAAAGTACCTTCCAAATCCTTCCCACTGGCTGCAGCAGCAATTATATTGGCTTTAATCTCCTTGCGCAATCTATTTCTCCTATCAACTATGTCTGTATCATCACCTCCAATAAATAAGGATACATACTTCTCTGTCTTGGGAAAGAACTGTAGTTCAAATAAAAAACCAACTTCAACCTTGCAGTTTTTCCCCATCACAATCATGTTAATAATAACCAAGAGCATAACAGCACCAGCTTCTGAAATTTACAAGTTCATCCCGACTAGACAGGAAAAACATTGGATCTGAATTCATTCTGGAATAAAATAAAAAGAAAAAAGGTTGGATGCAAAAACGGCCTCTTCAGTTTTTTAATTTAAGAATAGACTATTTTAAAGTTATCAAACTCAAAAAAGTAGTATAGGTGAAAATTTTAGTACATTCTAAACAATTTAAGTTCACCGACATATAGAAAGATTGAAAAGTATTCAACATTCTACCAAAAGATAATACCAGGAAAAAAAACCAGAAGCTCAAAACTAAAGTCATTACAGCAACTTAGTTAAATATCATAATAAAGATCATAACTCCCACCAACACACACAAGAACTGGCCAATTTTTATCCAAGTTAGACAACAGAAAATTGGCTGGCCAATATAAATTTGATTTTGAATTTGACAAGCAACTTATGCAGTTATTCCTGAAGTTCTCAGTAAAGTGCAATATATCTAATTCACTCTCTCCCATGAGGTCTTATATTCATTCATCAAAGAATAAATGGTACAAAAAGCAGAATATAACTCACCCTAACATATTCCAGATCTTCTTTCAACTTGGAAAGCTGCTCAGCAACCTCAGCCTCCTGGGCCTGACCAGAAGCAGCACGCTGCTGTTTCTCCAAACGCCTTATTCTCCTTTCTATCTTTCTCCTCTCTGATAACGAAAATGTTAACACAGTCCTCATACCAAAACTTATGAAACCTAAACCACATCTGAACCAATTACACAAAATAAGAAAGCCATACCAAAAAACTTTATCTTCCTATCTCGCAGGAATATTTTACGCTCCACAGCCAAACGCGTATGAATTTCCTGCTGTTTCTTAAGTCCTTCCAACTTCTTTTCTTGGGCTTCTCTGACTTCAGGAGGAAGATTCTTCAAAAAAAACAGAGAAAAGAAAAGAAAAGAAACCCTCACACACACAGTACTTAGAAGAAAATCAAACTTTTCCCAAAATGTTAGCAAACAAAAAAATCCTTATGAAGCAGGACACCGGAATAGAAAATCACATATTAGCTTGATATATAGAAAAAAACGAAGGAGGAAAACATCTTCCATAAACTCAAATTGTTGTACCAAGCTGAGTTGAGATGGAGTTCAACTTCATCAAATGATGGAAAATTCATACAATTTTTTCTCCGCCACCAAACAAAAACAAAATCACGACAAAGCCAATACAGAAGCAAGAGAGTGGAGCATACCTTACGGAGCATGCGTTCGGTGGAGCGAATCTGGTTCTTGAGAGACACTGATTTGGGTTTCTTCTCCACAGGCAATCCCTTAGACCGACGACTCTCAGGCTTGCGGCCGGCGACCCTGCGCTTCCCGTAGCCGCCGTACTCATTTCTGAACTGAGTTGCGCCGTGGGGGTTTTCTTTTGCCCTAATCAGGGAAGAGCGCATGCAACTCCCGTACCTAGATGCTTCAAAGGACGGTGACGGCCTTGTTTCTCCGCGGTTCATTTCCGCCTTTTCTGAAATAGTAATAAAAAATTAACACATTCCAAAATTTAAATATTTTATTAAATTTAAAAAATATATATATAGATTTGGCATGTATGATATATGTTTGGATATCACTTTCAGGGTTTTTATGTTTTTTTAAAATTAAATATTTTAATTACAATGTAATAAATTATCTCGATTCGAATCTAAAACGCCATTCATGTCTTATCTTTTTAAAAATTAAATACATGAATCCAATATGATGGACTTCATATTTCAATTTTTATTAAAAAAATCAATTTTATTTTACATTCATCAACTTTGCAACATTAACCATTTAATGTTAGCCTTTTAAAAGTTTTGATTCGATCATATTCTATTTTTATGCATTAATTACATAAATGGCCTTTCAACATTTTTATTTTGGTGTCTTCATAGTTTTTGAACTCTTTGATTTTTCTATTTTTGTCTCAATTTTTATTTTATTCAATTAAGTGTTCCAACTCTTCATTTTTATTCAATATAAATGTTTTTGGACCGATCAAAACTTATCCCGGTGCTAAATCAACTAAATTTGGAATCACATGACATTCCAATGATATTATACTTTTCACATGATAATTTTTTATTATATATTTGTGATAGTAGACAAGAAATTGATAAAACGAGTTAACATAAAATTGATATAAACATAAATATATTACTTTAAAAAAATAATTTTAATTTTTAATTACTCAAATTTAATTATTTTGTTTTGCACTAAATTAGAAAATAATTAAAAGTTGTTTTCTTAAAAAATGTCTTTTTTTTTTTTATATTTCTAACCAATTTTATTAATTTCCTTTTTAATCTAACAACTAAACAGTAAAAACTCTAATGAGAAATTATAATATGAAAATATTGGTATTTCAGCTAATAAAAAAACATTTACTTAATTTTATCATTTTTATATGATCCAATTTTTCTTGATTCAATCGATCCGAAAGCACTTGATTGTTCAAACACTTAATTAAACAAACTAAAAATTGAATCAAGACTCAAGTATTATTTGTTTTTGGCTTTTCTTGAAAATTTAAATAGTTTTAGTATTAACTGATTTATTTTGCTTTTCGTGTTTATTCTTAAAATTTTTAAAATAAATTACGAATAAAAAATTTAAAATATTTGGCACTACATTAAAAAATAATTTTAAAAGCAGGAAAGCATGCGCATCCAACAAGGAAGAGAGTTGCTCAGCGTTCGGCTGTCGATGTTAAAAAAAGCAAACGACATCGCAATATTTAGTATTAAGCGGAAAAAAAATAGTATTAAGTAAAAAAAAAGCAAAACCTTCTTCATCGATTCGCATTTGAATGCAAGGTTCAGCAAGAGTTCAGGGGAGAATACAAACCCTGCAACAAAAAGACTAGCAAACTGCTAAAACCCGAAATGGTAGCTTTACCTGACCGAGTTTGAATTGACAGCTAAAACCCTTTGCTTGATTACACCAAAATAGAAACCCCGTTAAGTGACTTTCACTTGGACGTTTAGGACTTTGGAGTTCCTTAATTAGACCTTCGCGTGCTATGTTGTTTCTGAAAGTATGCCATTTTAAAATGATCTCAAGCAACCTGCTCTTGAGTGTTATATTGTCTCTAGCATCATTTTATTTTTCTGGAGACAGAAAAAGCTAACGAATTTTAACTGTCTGGAGCTTCTTTTGGAGCTGTTTGTCATGGGGTGATTGGCTAACAATTTTGTACACCAGGTTCTCTTTTCTCCTGTAATATAAGTTTTTGTGTGAGTTTTATCTTTTTAGATTTTAGTTATGAGTTTTTGTGAGGGTACTTCAGCTTGAAATTTAATAAAAAGCAGCAAAAAGAAGTAATGAACAAAGATTGAAGTTTACATTTCACTTTAGAATAGGTTGAGCTCCTTCAAGCTCGGATATTACAATAAGTGAGTCTGTCATTTCAAGAGAAAGGGGTTCTGACTTGGGGATAGGGTTAATAACCTGCAGACAATAAGATTTCAATAATAAGATTAACAACAGTCCCATTTCAATTCAAGTGAGAAGCTAAAGCAGTTTACCTTCTCGTTGTTTTTCACATAGCCAATGGCAACTTCCTGCCGCAAATATTACCCTTTCAGTAGCTCAAAAAATGATGGGTATTCCCTGGTTTCATGTAGAGACCGATATCTGTCAAAGGAAATTAAAAGCAGTTATAGTCGATCAGTACATAGTTTCAAGGGTCACCAACACAGATTGGTGCTCTCTTTTACTTATGAAGAGCAGTGAGTATATATAAACACACACACACACACATACACATAAAGGGAAGTTTGATAGTCATGCCCATGTTTTAGGACATTGTTAGATATAATTCTCATGTATTGGCTGAATAACGGGGATCAGGCACAAAATAAGTCCCAAGTTGGCATTGGTGGATGAGTGATTGGAAAAAACTATTTGGGTGTCTCCAAAATCTGGCTGAAGAATTTTAAGCCGGCACCAAGACATGTTTATACAGTTTGAAGATTCAGGGTTCATCTATTCGCAGGTTTTTCCAGTTAAACTAGCACTGAATGTCAAATTTTGATACAAAGAGATGATGCAGCAACTTGATTGATATAGTTAAACGGGTTAATACCTTGCTTTCAATGAAATAAAGTTATTTCCAAGTAATGACTCGCTGTAACCACAACCACACAAAACAGGCAACAAGCCAAAGTGCTAATCACCCGACCTGCAATGATGCCTGTCTTTCATTCTAAAATTCTTAAATAATCTAATTTTATCATTTATAAGAGACTTGAAGCATTTACAACAGAATTTAAAACTGACAGTTATAGAAGGCCATATGCCTTCACATATATCTCATCTCCTCTGCATTAAGAATATCTTTCCAGACCTCCCATTCAGCTCGTTATTCTCCGCCACTGTCATGAGACAAAATGATTTGCTCTTCAAATAAGATCATTCCAACGATATAAAAACTATAACCACAAGGAGAGACAATTCAAAACCTTGAGCTGTTACAAGGCCCATCACTTCCTCTGCCGCAATATAAGTGAGAGATGGCTTGATTCTTGTAATCTGTAGGGTTCCAAGTGGGCAAAAAAATACCATTTAGTTGGAAAAACAAAAGATTAAATCACAAATGTTCAGACAAGGGGGGAGAGAGAGGAAAGTTTACTTGTTTGCCCAATTTTGAGTCAACGATTTCAGCAACTAAGTTATACACCTGAAAAGCACTCATATTTCTTCAGTTTTCTCACATTAAAGAAATAGATACCCATTCTTAGCACGAAAATATATTACATGCAGAAGTAGATGCATCTCTTCAACAGACCTTATAAAATGCTCAGATAAAGTTCTAGGTGATAATAAATCTCATCAATCTTCTTCATGGTTCTTATTTCTTTCATTCGCATTACAAGATGAATCAGATCATTATTCAGGAATAACATGGCAAAACCCAACTCAAATCCCTAAAGTAGGATTACTGAAATATCCACTCAAAAGGCAAGGTTTATAGCTATAACTATGAGTGAGCTTCAATTGAACCTGAAAACATGCTCACCTTCACTCCAAGTTTGTTTAAATATTTTTCAGCAGAAGCAGAGCATATGCAGAATGTTTATCCGCCCTTGATGAATCTGAAGAGAGAAAAGTTAATGGAAGTCCATCTTCAGCCAACTAAAATATCCAATATAATTACCTCCAGATGCCATTTCATATCGATATCACAGTTGAAAAGGAATGTTTTGCCTTTCTTGAAGAGCTTCTAATAATGCGCTATGGCTTCTGTCAAGTATCATAGTCCATAGGGTTTTTCCAACCTGCACAGTTGCACCATATGAAGAAAGAGAGGTGAATATAGATTTCCATAAACAAAGGAGAGAGAGAGAGACTCTTTCTTAACTTCCTAAGAATGAGCAACTGTACCCTATGGGAGACTTGTATGTTTTTAACTTTGCCATGGGCAAGGTTACTTGCTCTGTTCTGTAATCTAATGGCACATCTGATAATATTTCCTGCATATGTATAGAGGCAAAAACAGCTAAGTACCAACTCCATATCAAAAGATGAACAGTCCCCCAAAGCTTTGTATGCCCAAACTAAGAACTATGCATATACCATCTAAGCTCACTTATTTCAACAGACAAATAATGATGTTATTTCATCAAGGGTCTCAAAAGAGGCACTCAGATCAACATTATTTTTGTGGAAATCAGATGGGGGTTCATTCAGATTAACATTATAATATCAGTTAGTAGCCTCCAGTTGCTTGGAGAAACTGCTCTATAGATGAAAGCCCAAAGCATGAAACAGCAAAGAATCCTAGGTTTATCTTTGAAGTTTTCAAATATATGACATCAATAGCTGATTTCGAGTTTACAATGAGAGGTGAATATTGATTTTGTTTATAGTATGTATCATCGTTAACATATTAGTATGTCTTTATTAGGGATACTTAACTTATAAATTGTAACCATTTAGGAAAAGCGATTATCTTACCTAATGTATATTTAACCTTCTTGTATATATATATATATATATGATTGATAGTATCATATTGGGAGTTCCTCAAGCTTGTTTTTAGGTAGTTTTTTTGAGTGCTCGAGAGAGTTGTGAGGTGTTTTTAGGCTTGCTTTATTTTGAGGAGAGTGGAGTCTCAACATCGGCTGAAGAGCTTCGTCGATCGACCAGGCTGCTAGAAAATTCCGATTGGTGGGAAACCGGAAATGGAGCTCACGCCCCACCCAAATCCATACGCGCCGCGTGTGTGGGCGCATGGGAGACTGTTCCGGCTCCGACCTCCTACTCTAGTGTCCTCTGGCACCAACAAGACCTTCTGTTTATTTGGTTTCCTTGTTTGGTACCTGGATCTCTGCTTTTGGTGGTTTTTGTGTTCGACAACCCTCTTTACCTAAGGTTTTTGAGAGATTTTTTGAGTCTCTGCCTTTTGGAGGTACTTTTTGTCCTTGATCTACTTTCCTTGGCTTCACACAATAGGTAGTCGACGGATAAAGCTGTGGCTGCGAAGTGGTCAGATGATGTCGAAACCACGGAGGACAAACTGATTGGTCCCAATTACTTGGATTGGAGTAAAACAATTCGCCTCTACTTGAGGAGTATTCGATTGGCCAATCACCTTGATGAGGACCCTTCTATTGATGATTCGAAACAACAATAGTCGAAGGATGATTCCCGTCTCTTTCTCCAAATTCGTAATTCCATTGATGGTAAAACACTTACTCTCATTAATCACTGTGAGTTTGTTAAGGAGCTAATGGATTATTTGGAATTTGTGTCTGAAGGGAAATATTTCGCATCTTGAAGCGTGTGTCGAGCTTTTATTGCTCACGAGAAAGCAGATTGATTGCTTAAGGAATTTTTTAAGCGAGTATAAAAAGGCGTATGAGGGTTGAATGTGCTCTTACCCTTTAGTACAGATGTTAAAGTCGAGCAAGATCAGCGGGAAAAGATGACAATGATGGGCTTCCTAGCTGCCTTTCCATCTAAGTATGATTCGTTAGGCGCGATTCTATTTGGCCACAAGAGTTTCTTCTTTCGAACGTTCAGTAGGATACTCCGCCTGAATATCTCTTCGCTCTTCCATGCGCCCGAATAAGTAGTGTAACTCTTGTTGGTCGAAAGCAGTGGTGAGTAGGAAAGCCACAATACGAAATAGTAGCCCAGATGTAACATAGAGGGCACAAATCTAGAAACGTGTGTGTTAATGCTAGTATGCTAGACATGTGATCTGGTTGTAAGTTTGTAGAGCCTTAGAAATAAGAGATTTTCGTCTTCCCGTATAGCCTCCTCTATTGGGGCATCTAATCACTTCAGTTCAATTCCGTAGACCCGAACTCGCCCGGAGTTCCACTTGTACTTGGAATCATTGAAGTCTCCATCTACTCGGAGTTCTGACTATCGTGAATCGGTAACGAACACATGCCTTGTCTCTTCTTAGATCACTCCAGGATAGGTCATTGATTTTGGAGCCATAAATCACATGATAGGTAATTCCATTCTATTTTCTACCTTTTTAGTCCATGACATTCACCTTCCAGCATCCTTTGGCGGATGAGTCACGATCTTGTGTTCTTGATTCCGACATCATTTTCCTACTCTATTCCTATCATGCATCTTGAGTTTACCTAATTTTTCTTTTAATTTTTAATGAGCAAACTAACTCGAGCTCTTAAATGTTATGTCTCATTTTTTCCTGATTATTGTCTCTTCTATGATCTTATGGCGACTGATTATTAATGAGACATGAATCTAAGTCTCACATTCTTGATCTGTGATCTGAGACACATTACACATTCAGGGTTACTACACCATTTGAGACTCATTGCAGATTGGGCCACCCCTCTCTTCCACTATTGAAGAAATTGTGTCCCTAGTTTTCAACCTTGTCATCCTTAGATTGTGAGTCCTGTCATTTTGCAAAACAGCATCGTCTTAGTTCTCATCCTAGTGTCAATAAATGAGATGGTGCTCCTTTTGAGTTAGTTCATTCGGATGTGTGGGGTCCATGTCCAGTTGTGTCCCCAACTGGATTTCGGTATTTTGTTATGTTTGTTGATAATTATTCGCGACAAACGGTTATCTTTTAATGAAAAACCGTTCGGGTTATTTTTCGCTTCGTACCTTTGTCTTTACAAAATTCACACTTTCGATTTCATGTTTATGTTCAAAATCCCGAGAAGTGATAATCTTAGAAGAATATATGTCGAACAATTTTAGTCATTCATCTTGAATGGCATCGCCCGTGAAACGTCTTGTGTTGATCTTTCGGCTACTCATAATAGAGTTGTTGAAAGAAAAATGGACACCTTGAAACCATTGGGGCTCTGTTATTTCAAATGCTGCAGACGAGCATTTCTAAGTAGATGTTGTTTCCATAGATTTGTTTGATTAATTGGATGCCTTCCTCTATCTTGGATTAGGTAGCTCCGTTTGAGCCCTCTTTCCCCATAAATTTTTGTTTCGAATTGGCGCCGGGTATTTAGGTGTACTTGTTTTATTGGGATGTTAAATCGCATGTGTTTAGAAAAGCTTCGATCCTAAGTCATTGAAGTAATATCTTCCTTGGTTACTTCGAGTTCAGAATGGGTATAGGTGTTATTGTCCTAGTCTTCACGAGATTGCGATTTATCTTGATATCACCTTTCTTGAGAATATCACTTTTCTCGGACCAGATTCACCTTGGTCGAGGAGGATGATGGATTTGCTCGTTATACTCTTGCCTCGTAGCTCACACTTTTGTTCCACCTCACAGCGAAGCCTCTATCACTTTCGGAGTCTATGCTCGGCGCTACACCCCCGATCTCGAGCCCTCAACAGAAGTACGACTTCCGACATTAGATCCGATTCTTAGTGATGACCTTCTATCGCTCTCCGTAAAGGTAAGCGTCGTTATGCTTTCCAATCTCTCTTTTTGCTCTTATAACCATTTTCAACCAATTCTTGTTCGTTTATTGCATCCTTGGACTGTTCATTGCTAACAAGGTTTAAAACCTAACTCATCCTGGTTGGCGTAGTATTATGATAGAGGAGATGGATGCCTTGACTGATAATGGTACTTGGGACTTGGTGCGTTTACCTGCTGGGAAGAAAGTCATTGGTTGTCGATGGGTGTTTATAGTGAAGGTTAATCCCGATGGATCGATTGTTAGGCTGAAGGCCCGTCTTGTTGCTAAAGGGTATGCCCAGACCTATGGGGTGGATTATTTTGATACTTTTTTC